>NDXB01013358.1:99826-125604 GCA_002631895.1 Agapornis roseicollis | reverse complement strand
GTTGGTTTTCTTTTTTTTTTTTGTTTTGTTTTTGGTTTTTTTTTTTTTTTTTTTATTCTAAGGGAAAAGAATCAGCTCTCAGTTTAAATGTAAAAGGCAAGCCAAACAGATTTTGAGCACTTACTGAATGTGGAAAACTAATAATGAAAACTTTTTTGAACACATCAGAGGCAGGAAGCTTGCCAGAGAAGCAGTCAGACTGAGAGATGATCAAGGCATAACAAGAGCGTTAAAGGAAGATAAGGCCATCACTGGAGAGTGGGATGAGTTTGCACTTCTGTTCTCTGTGGTGGAAATTGACAGCTAGATGCTGAAGCTGCTTCTCAAGGACATGCTTGAGGAACAGTTTCAAATCAAAGAGCCCAGATATGACCCTGCCTGGATGAAACATCAGAACAGAGACTCCAGGAACCCCTTCCTGAGTTACAGGGAGAGCTGGTGATCCTGGGTCTGATCACTTCAGAGCTTCAAAAGAAAGAGCTACAGTCTTTGGTTTGACTGGCTAGCTCTACACCTGTACTGACCTTTCCTGTATCCTCTTAGGAAAGAAGTTTTCAAATGGTTTTCAAAGAGGAATAGATGTGCTCCCTTTTCATCAGAGGTGGTAGCTGGGAAGCACCTTCTGATCCAGTATTTTGTTAATGAGAGAGACAGGGATAGTACCTCCATAAAATAAAAGTTCTCCCATAGATGTTTTGTTTCTTGCACTCAAACATATTTTGCTGGGTGCTGTACATAATGATACTGCACTCTTGCTCTTTTCTGGCCTTTTCAAATTGCCTCCTTGTACATGGGCTGAACCACTGGAGGCAGTCTAGGCAACAACAAATTGCACATACTTTGCTCTATAGAAGATGGCTAGTCTTAAAAATAGGCTAAATCCCAATTTAGAATGATTTCAGCAGAGTAAGCTTAGAAGACAATTGCTGTGATTATGCAAATTTAAACAAGAGAAAAGCCTTAGAACAATGTATACAAAATAATGATTTAAAGGAATTAGCATTAGGAATTAGCAGAAATTGGTCATTTGTATGTAATAATAGGACTGAAAGCTAACGATCCAGGATGAAAACGCTTTGCCAGTAGATATTAAAGCTTAGACAATCTTTTATTCAGTAACTTCACACTTGTATTTCTTTAGGATTGCAGCCTGTGCCTGTATTACTGTATCAGAATTCCAGTCACTCACCAGTTCTTAATTAGACATTGCTGATATGATAATTGTGGCATGAACTGATTATTAACTGAAGTTTGCATGCTAATTAATAACAAAGTTCTTAAACAGAACATGAGTAATATAAAAATAACATCAGTGTTCCCAAATTGACATCATTGCACTGTGTTGGTGACCCAGAGTTTTAATTGTCAATGTGCATCTAAATTCACTGCCATCTAGTCCAGTGTTTTAAATCTTGATAAGTAGCTGCCAGTAAAATAAATTTTATTTTGTTACCAAGCTTTTTTCCATCCAAGCTGTGAAATTTTCAAATGATCTGCCAAAACAGTCTGTATTCTTCAAGCCAAATAATTGATCAGAGTTGTCATCTACTTTTTATGCTCTGTTTCTGTTTTGTGTTTATAACTTCCATGATGAATATCATCAACAGAATCCCATAAGTATATCACTGAATGATAGAACACCAGGTTAGAAGGGACCTCAAGGATCATCTGGTTCAGACTTTCTAGGCAAACCATGACATAGACTAGATGCCCCAGCACCCTACCTAGCCGAATCTTAAAAATATACACTTGGTACTCAGTGTATATTATATATTATTCTGGGTACAGTATATGTATGTCTAGTATGTTCTGTTGTACCAATTGTAAAGAAATGTTATCCTTGAAATCTTTAATAAGAATTTTTGAAATTACTCTCTCCTAATAATAATATGAGTCATTGTACATCAGGGTCTTGTGGCAGAAGCTGATACGGTACATGTATAGTTATGGATGTTGTGGTACCCCAGGGAGGCTGGGGACCTTTTGTATTCACCAGTGAGCAAACCTCTGGTGAAGGACAATCACTGTCCTGGAGAATTTTAAATCTATACTTCTACGAGGTGGACAGGCTACTTTCTACAGAATCCGATCTTTTGTAGTATACCCTTCTTTAATTAACAAAAAAGAGGGAGGCTTAAAAGTAACGTTCCAAATGGCAGCAGCTCTTTCTCCCCAGCCTGAGCAGCCAGCAGAGTGGAGCCTTGTGTGCAGATTGCACCCTGAGCGCTATGGGTGGAGCCCCATCAGTGGCACTCGCAGCAGTGAGTCATGGCTAATTAACCTGCCTAGTGTTTAACGTCTACTAAACTGGTGGGAAGACCCAGCAAACCTGGTTATTGTGTGACAGAGCTGAGACTTCAAATTCTCTGTCAGAGTTGTAACTGGAGCTCATTAAAAATAATGAGCGGCATTACGTGGCAGTGAGAGCTGCTGTGGTTCCAGCCTCACGTGCCTACCCAGGAGCTGCTTAATCATCTGCAGCGCGATGGTCCAGGCAGCTGTAAACTCATCTTTTGTTTGATATTTCTCTCTGGGTTTTTTTCTTGGTGGGGTTAATATGGATCAGCTCCCTGATCTGTGTTACACGAATGCAAGGATATTTCACTTGAGCAGACTTGAAGGGCAATTCTGGAGAATTTTCAGCTGTGATGAAGTACTGAATTCCTACAAAACTTTTGCAGTAGGAACTGCTATCCTGCTCATGAAATGGGTCTTCCTGTTGAAACTCTTACTTGCTTTATGATATCAAATGAAGTAAGAGATGTCTCAGCTCTTCCTTGAAAAGAAGGTTCTTTTTTTTTGTCATGGCGTCTGGTTAGTCGGGGGTAGTTTATTTGGTTTGGAACTAAGTCAAGATGTCAGAATCCTTCCAGAAATGCAACACCTCTCCTTCCTACAGATGTAACTGAAACCAACTGGAAGTATAATTTCCCCAAGATTTACCTGTACTTCAAGTTTACATTTTGAAGAGGTGAAACAGGAGGCACATAACCTAGCAGGTTTATTTGGATCAGGAAATCACTTTATCACACAGGGAGGTGTGAGATTCCTGTCCCAGATTCCTGCTTTGGACTCTTTTGTGAAGAAATGTTAATTGGTGACTGTCCAATGTATTCACCAGTTGAATAATCAGTCTTTTCTGTTTATTTTTTTCTATGCTATTACTGTCAGGAAAAATACAATCCAGTCTGCAGGGGGAGAGACAAGTGAGCAAAGCTCCTACAGTCTTCTACTCTTTCTTACACCCTGGTAAATCCATGGCTGGCTGTGAATGTTTTTCCTCTCTGCTTGATTATTCTGTGAAGAACACGCAGGTGTGGCTGATCTGTTACCCTTGCTCTTGTGCAGCTGATGCCAGTGGTACTGGCTTTATTGTGCTTTGCATTAAGAGGCTTCTCCTCAGATTTATGTCATATTAAAATGAGATGCGTAATTACAGAGGTTAGATGCAATGGCAGTGTGCAACAGGAAGAGTGCCTTTCATTCCTTTATTCTTTGGCTCTAATGAGCTGAAGAGTGAATCCTGTACTGCTGTGTAGTGCCCAGACAGAGCTTTGCTGCGGCTTTGTGGCTGTAGCTGAGCTGCTGTTGGGATCCAGGATTACTGACCAAGGTTCAAGGGTGTCTACAGAGCTGCAGCCATCATTCCTTGTTCAAAGGCAGACAAAACCTTTGCAGGGGCTGAGAATACTGGCTGCTGTAATCTGACAGAGTAGCACTTAAGATGAACTAATTCATGTATTTGTAGCTCTGTAAGGAATCAATGCCAGCTTTGGTAGCCAGTTGAAAGGAACATGAAAGATGCTCCATCGTTCTTTTCACTCTTTCTGTGAATGAGTCATGCTGCACTCCCAGAAACTTATGCGTGTGCCAGCAATCTTCATGTACACTCAGAAAAGCCCAGAATGTCCCAAACCTAAAATTTGCTCCAGCGATGAATCTTGAAAATGTTTTCTAGACACTATTACTTCTTGCTAACAAGCATTGTTTATTAAAGATGTAAGGAGAACGCATTCTACTCCTTCTATCTGTACAAACAGCTATAAACTGAATGTATTTTAATAACTCCCCAAGAAGTTACAAGGTATTTCATTAAAATGTCAACTTTTTCTTTCACATATTTTATGATTCTCTTTCTTCCTTCTGCCACAAATATGTTGTTGCCAACATCGTCATGACACACTTTGCTGCCAAGACTATGGAAAGTTAAAAAAGGAAAGAAAAAATGAATTTCTATCCACTCCTTAGGTAAAATTCTTCCAGCACTAGAGGCTGAGAAAGCAGTCAGAAATATCTGAAGTGCCAAAGATGAATGTTAAGAGTGCCAAAGCGGTGGCATAAAAACATAGAAGAAGTACTGGGGGATCATTTTTGTGAGGTAAGTGAATAGTAGTCAGCTGCGGACATTTCCTAATCCATTTGTCATTTATAGATTCCACATAGCTCCTATTACTGTTTCTGTGAAGATTAGAGAAAACAGTGTGAGCATGCAAGCACTGGCTTTGGGAGATTTAGCAGTACAAGTCAGCTCCCGTTTGCAAGATATGACGTGTCCTTCCCACCAAACCATCTCCAATTGCTGCATAAAATCCTTTGTGTCCCACTTCATCCCCCCAAGGACTCTCTCTTTTAAATATATCAACCTGCTGTCACTCAAAAGGTCACAAACCCAACTCCAGCCAGGTGTCAAGCCATCTGGTGTTCATTGGTTTAATAAGGAAGGAGCTGCTTCACCCAATTTAACTCATTAGACTGGGGAGGGAGGGAAAGAAAGAAGAACTCCTCAATTTTGCTTTTGAGAATAGTCAAGAGGCGTGCCTATATTTCCTACTCTGGTGTCTTAACACCTAACTAATTAAAATGAGTTTGGCTTTGCATAGGGAGTATCCCTACAAAGGCCCTAATTTTCAGCCCTTCAGCAGCATAGATCCTCACTGGAATTTCGTTATTACTTTTGCTGTCCCATCTTTATTTCTGGTTGGAGCTGCTGAGTAGCTACAAAGATATTAAATTAGCTTCATGCTCAGGATTTCTGGACTTTTGCCTTTGCAGATCTCCATTTCTGTGGCTCCCTGTGCAAACAGAAGAAAGCATTGGAGGATCCTTGCTGGCACTAGGTATTCAGAATACCTAATTACAGTTTATAGGTTCTTAAAAAACTTTTAAATTCCTGAGTGATATCCCAAGTGTAATTTCCTGCTCGGCTGGAGAGCAAGGGACAAACGTTATTTCCACTCATACTAAACCAGCTGTGGCTTCAGGCTGGCTTCCCAGGCACTGTGTGTGATGCTGGTAGCTTTGGCATTCAGCTGGTTGTTATTTTTAAACAGCATAAAATCTCTTTCTTGGAATTTTCCCTGCTTAGGTGTTGCCCTCACCCCAGAGACATTCTCTTTTAAAAGTGATTTAATTTCTCTTTCTGTGGCTTATAGGACACAGTTTGATTTTTCTTGAACTCCTGGGTCTTACAGCAATTTTAAAGGGGAGCCAAAGAGTTGCTGAATGTAGCTGAATGTTTTGTTTACATTACGCAAAATTGGGAATCTGCCATAAGAGAAATCCCACGCATCCCATGCAACACTGAAGGCGCACAAGGGTGTGTATGCATCAGATAAAGTAGGTGGAGTTTTCTAGCAAAGGCCTGTAACTTGCCCAAACGAGTTAATTACACATGCTGCATCCCACTTTCCCAATACAGAAATGTTTGTAATTAAAAAAAAAGAAAAAAATTTAGTGCGTAATTTAGAGTTGGCCTTGGGCTGTTCCATCTTATTCCTGATTCTGGGACCTGGTCACTGTCTCATAAGCTTTATTTCAGTGTGTGATGCAAGTGGGTAGGAGGATAGTAACCTGACAATTTGCTTACACCTACTGCTCTAATTTAGGCTCTCATCTTATGTAAATAATACTGGCAAACATTAGTGATATGTTACGGAAACACAATTGGCTGAGAAATAGTATGCATGGAATAGATCTGGAGTCATTTTAGGAATAGATAGAATATTATTTTTCTGGTACTGTCTCATGCATTGTATTGCAATTGTGAACTGCATAATGCATATAAAAATCCATATGCCTATACTTTTATTCCCAGCCCTGACAGCTTCCATGTAGGCTATTTTCTGTGTCATGTGCAGCTGGAATCAGTGATTCTCCCATGTATCTGAGACCATCAGCTCTCCTCTGTGGAGTATTGATTTCCAGGATATAGTCTTCATGCATCCATCTTTGCTCAAATATCACATAAAGAAATACTCTTACTTAAAAATAATTCCTGTTCCCGCCATTTTCTACTGGAAATTGTATTTATTGCTCCACTTAGCAAAGTATTCAGACAATGAGGAAAAAATTACATAGACTTCTCCATACTGTGGAACATCATACTATTTACATCCTAGCTACCATACATGGTTGGAAATGTAATGGTTCTGAAGCTTTTGGAACTATGACATAGAGCAAAAAAGAACAGGGCTAGCAGCTGTTTATAAACAGTAAAGCAAGGAAGTTGTTTAGATTGTCTTTTAACTTGGCCATTATACTGGGATACATATATTGGTCACAAAAGGGGCATACTTTAAACATATATTAAGTCAAGAACACATTTTATGACATAAAATATTTAATATTATCTAAGTAAATAAAAAATCATAGGTAAGTGGTCAAAGTTAAAATGAAACTTTGTGGCTGATTTCTTATGCTAATAAAAGATAGTCTGTTTTCCAAAGTTAAAGGGGAGTACTTTTTAGCACACAAGAAAGTTACAGGCTACATATTCTATTTAACCTTGCTATCCTGTTGCTTTGTGGCACTCACTGTTATTTATGCTACTTATGTCATTTATGTTATTTAATAAATTAGTAAGGAAAATATTTACTACCTAGGTGTTTATTTTTGTTTGTTTGGTTGTTTTACTTACATATGCAGCTTTTTCTTTTTTTTCTGTAAAAGAACTTGAAATGAACTGCAAACTAGCACAATACTGCTGTTCCTGTCCATCTCACTTCAATATTCCAAGAACCATAAGAAAACACCTCCCATTTTTAAATTTTAGCCATACAAACACCATAAAAACTAAACACCAGATTAAAACCCTATAGCATTAAAATAGCCACTTCAATTTTGCCTGATATTTTTGCCTTCAAATTGCTGCTGAGACCTTTGCACAAAGAAATGATGCCAGAAGAAAATGTGAAATACAGTTTATGGCGGGATCTGAAAACCGGAAAGGTATATCTGTCTGTGGCCTTACAATGTATAGGAAATACTTGTTGCCCAACATACTTTATTTAGAAGAGACAGCAGAAATTCAGTCTTTCATGGAGTTGGTAATCACGTAAGGAACTGTTATGCTGGCTATTTAGCCTAGAGTTTTCTAGTTTTGCTTGCTAGAGCTGTTGTAGGTTGGGCAAATGGTGGAATATTGTGTAAATCAGTCACCATGATCCCATCCATTCTTCCACCCCATGTCAATATCTGTTTAATTATTTATTTAATACATGTGTAAAAATCTTCACAGGAATGCTTAAACACCAGTACCATCCTGTGACATTGACAGGAAATGTGAGTCCTCTGTTTGCCAGCACTGATTACCCCCTATGCCAATGACTATGTGATAAGAATCTCTCTAGATCTGTTGGTTGCCTACAGGATGTTGCTTGCCGGTTTTGGCAAAAATACAGACTTTCCCTTCAGAACACTCCTTAACTGCCCTCCTGTGTCATCAGCCCACAAATTCATCCTTTGCTGTGCCAGCAAGATGCCGTGCCTGCTTTGAGATTCTGCCTGTCTTTCCCCTCTTTGCCCAGAAAAGTCTCTGAAACAAAAGAGGACGATTTCATATTATATAAAATCTACTATGGAGCAGGTAAAGTGATTAATACCTCTGGCAGAACAGGAGTTGAACTTGGGTCCAGTCATTATTTTCAGTAGATGGATTAAACTTGGATCTTAACTTCTAAATGCAGAGTCAGCAGAAATTATCAGTGTCCAGCACTTACTGTGCAATTTCAGAGACACGTTAAGTGGCAGATTCCAGTTCTGTGTCAATATAATCCATCTTCAGAGTCAGAGCTAAAAAGAAAATAACATTCTCTTAAATATAATTTGTCTGTGAAAATTAATTTTAATAATTTCAATAATACTATTAATGTACAAAAAAATCATTAATCCAGCATATTAACACCTTTTTTTCTCTCAAACAAGGAATCTTCATGAACCAGTGCAGCTGGTGCAGCAGCCACCCATAAAATTATCTACTTCTCAGAGAAATGAAAAACTAAATGCCATATTTTTGGGTTGTTAAGTGTCACTTCAGTGAAATGTACTCATGGTTGAATAGCTCCCGTTTATTTTCTAGAGATGGTTAAAATTGAGGAAATTGTGACAATTCTTGAGCATTTCCAATTGCTTTTCCTTCTGTTGTTCTTGCTGAATGGGGAGAATGCTTTTATTTTTGCATATTTTAAGAGAAAAAATTTCCAAATATTTTGTTTTACCACTTGTCCACATCTTTTTTTCCTATTTGCCACTGAAAAGAGGAGACAGTTCAACAGTAAGTAACCAGAGGGAAAGTGGAGGGAGAGAGAGAAGAAAACCTGAAATGCAGTTTATTTCAGAGTAAATGATAAAGGGGAAGACTGTGTCTTGAAAGTAAACATTTTCAGTGAAGAAACTTCACAAAATCATTGAGAGGACTGAAAAGAAGGGGGAAATACTAAGTCAAATGTATTTCCTGTGCTTGCTGCATTCAGACCACGGTTTTGATGAATGGGAGAAATGCTTGAAGTGGTAGGTATGGTACTTCTTTATCCTGAGGATCTCCCTGTTGCTCAGCATCTAAAACCAGGAGCAACATCAGTGTGCTTTGTGAGAATTTATGCAGGTCCATGAAGTAGCTGAAGGCAGAGCCATGGGGAATTGGACCACTACAGCCTTCCCAATAGGTTTAGTTCAGAGAAACTGTGAAGGTAAAAATGAGAAAAATGCTTAAATTAGGTATTTGTGTGTGGCTTCACTTGATTTAAAGGGAGAAATAAAAAAAGAGCATAAATAATTAATTAATCATCCCCTGGTGTCTTTGAAAATACTAACAACTGTCTAGATAACAGGGGAAGTGCTGCCTTATTTTAGTCCTTATTTCACAGGAGCAATAGACACCCTGGGACACGACAGACTGATGGGACTTTTAAAAATAGCTTAGAAAAGCCATTGAAATGGATTATGAGCTGGCTTATGGAGAAGAAACCAAGGGTGTCTGTGAAAGAAAAAATTCAGAGTGAGGAGGGGAAACAAGTGGGGTCAGTACTACAGGCCTTTTTCCTGGTTAATCATGAATGTGAATGACCTTGGTGAAGGTGAAACTTCAAAATAAGTTTTCACAGCACTAATCATACAACATTGGAGTGCAGCAGCCAAACACGACCAAGCAGACAGACAATTCGAGAGAGTTAATTATAAAGATGAACAAGCTATTCATGTCATTTAGCATATGGTACTATGATTTTAAACTATTGAGATGAAAACTTTATTTAGAGGATAGCAGGGATTTCATGATCTTAGCTATAGAAGAAACCTTACTGGTTGGGTTAACCTGATCTGCAAACCATAGTTTATTTCTAATGTCTCCAATTAGTAGATGCTTATTAATAACCTTACAACAGAGCACCATGTTATCTATACTCACTGGTGGAGATCATAGAATAGTTTGGGTTGGAAGGAACTTTAAAGCTCATCTAGTTCTGAAACCCCCTGCTACAGGCAGGAACACCTTCCACCAGACTACATTGCTCAAAGCCCCGTCCAACCTGGCCTTGAACAGTTCTAGGGATGGGGATGTTGCCTTTGTCTGTGTTGTCCCTGGTAGGACATGTGCAGGTATGAGCATGTTAAACCATGTTCAAGACTGTAAAGAGTTGACAGTCTATCAGATGTGTGGATGTGCTGTTCTGACATACCTTTGTCCTCTGAAGACTGGAGATGTTTCTGAGGAAAAGCTGAACTTGTATGAGTTTTGTCAAAAAATGCCACTTGGAAAACTGAAGCAAAGGGAGTGGTAAGATTTTCTGATCCCTTTATAGGTTTGACTGTATCTTTTTGAGTGTTTGGCAGCTAGAAAATGTTCAATGATGGTACTTTTTAAAGGGAAATAGTATGTAATCATAAAGATGTACTTCATCCAACAGATTGTTTCTGCTAACTTCTGTGACATGGGCAAGATCCGAAAGTTTGGCTGTGTTTTAAAAGCCACTAAACATATCAGGGCAGCCAGAAGGGGCTGTAAGATGTGTTTCTGTACGGTATTTTAGAGTTCGCATCCAGAAATGGATACTCACTGGAGTTCAGGCTCAGGACCAAGTCTGAACTCTGAGACTTGCTCACTTCTTGCTTCTGGTCACTTAAAGGGAGGGAGATATGGACCTTTATGGTATTTCAGTGTTCTATGTTATTACCTGGAACCAGAGACAGCCAAGAAATGTGTGAAGTAAAAAATTAACTGAACACTTTTTTCAGACCTTAGATTTGCTTTAGCTTTAACACATTTTGTCAAAACCAATTTGCCTGTCTCTAATGCAGTGTAAATAGCATAAAGCAGTTGCTTTGTGAAATATGTGATGTATGTAGAAAAGTATATATAGACTGGTTACCAAAATCAATATATTAAACCCTTGATATTACATACCAAAGTTCATTTCTGTTCTGACACATCTTCAAAGTAAGATATAGAGTTCATTACTTCACATGCTTTTTAAATTTAAACACAGAAATTTATGTATTGATGAAAATGCATAGGTCATTTTTTTGAATGGTTTTTGGAACCTATTTATCAGAAATCTCTGGGTTTATTTTGCATACACTACTCTAGTTGCTTGTCTGATTGAGCGAAGAGTCTGTAGATTTTCACGTTTGCTGAATAAACTCCTTGGTAGTATTGCTCTGTAACAAGCAACTAAAATTGCACAGAGCCACTTGTACATGCTGTCTGGCAGTAACTAGAGAAATTGCATTTTATATTTTTATAAAAATTTTCATTAAGAAATATTATTAGAAAGGCAATGGCATTAGGCATGTGAAACTGTCCTCTGGTCTATCTTCTACCAGTGTGGTGACCAGTTGACAAGTATGCCAAAAGGCCTTATCTTTTAAAGGGATGTAACATTACCAGTACCACTAATAGATCCTAATAGCCCTGAGCAGCCTTCCCCCAACTCCTGCCCATGGGCCAGGGCCCTGTTTTAGCCCAACCTGGGGCTGACACTCCCTGCCTCAGGGATGCTGTAGGATGCCACTGGCTGAAGTAATACTCAAAAAGGTGTCATCAACAGCTTGATGTCCAACTGGAGATCAGTGACGAGTGGCATTCCTTAGGGGTCAGTATTGGGACTAGTGCAGTTTAACATCTTTGTTGATGACATGGACGGTGGGATTGAGTGCACCCTCAGTGAGTGTGCTGACAACACCAAGTTGTGTGGTGGGGCTGACATGCTGGAGGGAAGGGATGCCATCCAGAGAGACCTGGACAGGCCTGAGAGGTGGGCCTGTGTGAACCTCATGAAGTTCAACAAAAGCAAGTGCAAGGTCCTGCACCTGGGACAGGGCAATTCCAAGCACAAATACATGCTGGGCAGAGAATGGGTGGAGAGCAGCATTGAGGAGGACTTGGAGTATTGGTCCATGAGAAACTCAGTGTAAGCTGGCAGTGTGCACTTGCAGTCAAGAAAGCCAACTGTATCCTGGTCTGCATCAAAAGAAGCATTAGTCCAGGGGGATATGAAGATGCTCTGAGGGCTGGAGCATCTGTTCTGTAGAGACAGGATGAGAAACCTGGGCCTGTTCAGCCTGGAGAAGAGAAGGCTCCAGGGAGACATTAGAGCAGCTTTCAGTACATGAAAAGGCTGACAAGAAAGCTGGAGAGAAACTTTCTATCAGAGTAAGTAGCACTAGGACAAGGGAAAATGTCTTTAGATTGAAAGAGGAGAAATTTAGATTAGATATTAGAAATAAGTCTTCCCTGTGAGGGTACTGAGGTGCTGGCACAGGTTGCCCAGAGAAGCTGTGGCTGCCCCGTCCCTGGCAGTGTTCAGGGCCAGGCTGGACGGGGCTTTAAATAACCTGGTCTAGTGGAAGGTGTCCCTGTCCATAGCACAGGGTTTGGAACTGGATGAGCTTTAAGGTCCCTTCCAACCCAAAACATTCTTCGATATGACATATGATGTCCCTACCTGCCCTCAGCCAGTCCCCATCCCCACAGAGGTGCCCAAAACCTAGTGCAAAATATAAAGGCAATTTACATTTGCAAGGTTTCAAAGGTCTTAGCTCCCACTGTAGCTAAGAATGCAAATCTAATTTAATCTGTTTATCAACTGTTTTTTAATTTAACTTAACATTTCTCACAGACATGAGAGAGAAAATAGATACTGTATCTCATCCTGCTACGCAGAATGATATGTTATCTAAATCTGTTCTTCAGAATGATTTTAAAGTATTTACACATAAACTTACAGGTTTTCTGAAATACATCAAACATTCTTCAAAGCAGAGAGGTTTTGATGCTTTTTTTCTTTAATCCAGTAAATCAGAATCTCAGCACATGCCATGAAAGTCATATTTAGGATTGTAGAGGGACTGGGTTGACAGTAAAGGTGAACTCTATAGCAGAAAAAAACCCCGTCCTGAATTTCTGTGCTTGGCATCTCTTTTCTTTGCTTGGCATCTCTTTTCTTTTTCTGTTTAACTCCGAGGATTTCTCTTGAATGGAGAATAAGTTATTAGAAGCAAAATTAAGTTTCCACCTTTGCTACCCACTCAGGAAACAAAAGTCCTGAAGGCTTGAAGTCTAAGCAGACCTAATGAGTCCTAATGTGTCCTGACACTCCTCTGCCTCAGCTGTCCTCCACTTCTTGCAGACAATGATAACTGAATTAATGAAAAAAGGCAAAATATTGTTTCACTTTGGTTTTTGATGTGTGTGGGAGTTGTGATCTGACCAACCTTACCCAGCATATATTGTGTTATTTGCAGAATAGCTAAGAGAAGAAATGTCAGAGCACTGCCAATGAGGAGCACTTCATGTGTCTGGAAAGAAACCTGGGACTTGAGATTCACATTTCTTTTGCCAGAGGTGTGGCTGTGTGACTAACCATTTTTTAACACATAAGCAAGGTAAACAGTTCTCTAAATTCATATGGAATGGTTTAGAAACTCTGAAATAAAACAAGTGCTGAGCAGAAATGCAATACTTATTTTGGGAGAAAAGCTTGTCTCTGCATGATGCTGGATTTTGCTGTACCTCGTAAGGGAGTATTAACAGAAGTTTGCCTTGGGCTCTGTAAATTGATCCCACAACTTCATCCCTTCATCAATTCATCTCTTTTCCCACAACTAAATGCTCTGTTAGGAAATTAATTAAGTAATAGCTAGGAAGAATTTTAAGTCTTTTGGTTGAATTGCTGTATAGAAAATTTCCCTTGCCTTCAGCCTGCATACACAGACAGACTTTTGTTTCTATACAGGAAGCTTCCATAGCCTGGGGTACTATGTGTCTTATTTCAAGTCTAAAACAATCAAGGCAGCCACACCATTTAGTCTTGGAGAGAGGATCTGCTTTTTTTTCAGCATGTGGTTATTTGTGCAATCACACCAGTATTCACAAGAGTGCTGTCTACTCTTAGACAGCATAGGCCTAACTTCTAGGATGTCTTATTTGGACATGATGCCTGTGTTGGAGCCTACAATGTTTGGATGGGAAAATTAGTCATGTCAGCTCTGCCTTAAATCCTGGAACTGTTTTAAATAAACCTTTCTTCTCTTCCTGTAACACTGGCATGCTGGGCCAGGAAATGGAGTTCGGGACATGGAGTATTTTCTACAAACAAAGTGTATATTGCTGCTGTGGTTTGGTTTTGTTTTGTTTTTTAATTTACTAGATCCTGCAAATAGAGTGACTGTTCCAATCAGGATCAACATTAATTTCCCCCTAGCTTTCAAATGTTATAACTGCATTTCTCCTGACATGTTGGCATCTGTGTTGGTATTTATAAATTTTTGCATGCTTTGACTGCCATGCAAATTGTTCCAGAAAATGCCCTCTAAGGAGCTGAAATGAGAGAGATAACTCAGCAGTCATAATAAGCCTGCCTTTTAAAAGATTATTTTCCAATTAAAGTTGTGATGTTTTTATAAAACGGATGTGCAGATAGTGACTCGCTGGCATTAGTAACATCTAAAGTAGGGTTTTGCATTTACAAATAAAAGAGCAATTCTGTTCCTCTGAACTCATGTCTATAGGATTGGTTCGTATTTTGACTTTTTTTATATTTGCTTGCAAATATAAGACAGGCTCATGCATACAGTGTAGGGGCTTCCTGCCTGATGGTAGGAGGGAGTGTGTTCTCCAGCTTCTACCAGGCAGAATAACTATCAAGTTACTCAATAGAAGCAAATGGGATTTATGCATTCTTATTGTATATGAAATAATATGCAAATATATCTGTGAATTTTATTAGTCTTTTAAACACAGTCCTTCTGATAATCTCATTTCATATTAAACCCAGTAGGAGCAAGTAGTGTTCAATCCTTCCTTGTTTTCCCCTCCATAACCTTGTCCATAGACTACAAAGTCCCATCGGTATGTGTTTGAGCACAGCTGCTGCTCTAGGAGGGACACAACCTGTTTCATAAACAGGGAGCGCTTCCAGACCTTGGGAAGCCATGGGCAAATGTTGGCATTTTGTTCCCTCTGCACCACTGCAGTCAGGTAGCTGATAGTGTGTCAGTAGTGAGGGACCTGAAAGAATGAGGTTCTCTTTCACCACTCCCTCTGTTACTTGATCATCTCTAAGCTGCAGATATTCTCCCTCTGCTCTCTTATAAACTCCTGTAAGCTGATGACATTCCAGTGCTCTGAGGTCTAAATGTATTTAAACTCAAACATTTATGCATGAAATAGGATCTATTTATTTTGCTTTCTAATGTGTTCCTAACCAAAGAGATGGAGACCTGCAATGAGGTATGACTTCTGCTATTGAAAAAGTAACAAGGGAGCAGGGGCAAGTTCTGTCTTTGCCAAAGCAGTCATGAAAAGGAAGAATATAGAAAGAGGTAAAAGCCACTGCTGTGTGTCATCACAAAGACCAGCAAGGCCACTGCTACTTGCAGTTCTCCTTTCTATTGCTGAGAACATGATCTCTCCTTTCTGCAGTCAAAAATAAGTTTATCATAACAAAATTATGCCTGTCCAGCAGGTTATTAGCCAACAGAATATCTAGCTCAGACTCATAGATCATCTGCTAAAATTCTATGAAACCCTGTCCCTGCTAAAATCACTGGGAATTTTGCTGTTGGTTTTGGAGGAACTTGGCTTTCTTTGCAGGTTTTTATAAGGCTTTGAAGTTGACTCTCTAAAATGACCTTTTTACTTTTGTGTAAATGGAATAGACATACTACAGATACTTATATTACTGTACTGTCAAATTGGTGCAAGTGAAGAACAGAAGTAACACTGCTGCTAAGAGGTTTCAATATGTTCTCTCTGCCAATTAAAGTTTTGACTAAGTTTGAACTAAAGTGGATATATTAATGCATGAAAAAGCTGACTATATAAACCTGAATACATAAACTGGATACAGAAAAAAGTCTGTAAAAACATAAAGAGACATCTCATCATCATTTGTCACTGATCATTTTGTCACATTCCAGTTTATAAGTGCCAGTGAACTGGTCATACTTTTTCACTGTGAAGTTCTCTGGCCGCTAAATATTTCTCTGGTCCTCTTGTTTTTGACAAGATGTTAGGAATACAGACTCTGGGGCTGAAGAGGGAAGTTTATTATCCTTTCTGTGAAGTTCCTTTCTGCTAGAAGTTATCAAGTCACATACATGATGAATGTAACCCAGTTGTGCCTGTGTATCTGTCACCACTCCTCTCAGATTGCAGCCTATGATTGCAGCATATGATCTTAAAATAGCACTGAAAAGACATTAGTACATAGCATATACCTCTATACCATATGCTAGGGATAAAAGAATCTAATTGGGGTAGTCTTAACTTTTGCATGTGCTTTAAAGTTTTAGCTTCAGTCCCTGCAAACTTTTTTTAGTTGCTTTTTTTTTTTTCTTTCAACAGAAACTACTGAAATGTATTTGACTCTGCTTATGTGAACAATAAATCTAGTATTGCTTTTAGCTTGAATAATGCACTGAAGGAGAAAGCCCAGAGTAAGATGTAACATGAATCTTGAGCTAATTTCTGGGTTTGGCTTTTTTTTTTTATGTTTCTTATTAAAAGCTATTTTAATCACACTATCAACCCTTTTGGAATGGGTTTGTCATCTGTTGAAATCAGATCTTCTCTGGTAACTGTCAGCAGTACTGTTCTGTTTGAATAAATATCAGAAAGATACAGACTATATGTATCTGATGCATAACTTATTTCGTGCTCTAATGGCAAGCTCCAGGCACCCTGTTGACCACTTTCTGTGTGTACTAACACTTTCAAGATGCAAGGATGGTGGAAAATAAACTTGCATTTGTTTAGGCATACTGCATTTTAATTACGTCCTTGGGTGAGAAGCGTCAGTGACACAAACCAGTACAATACAACTTATGCCTTATAGCCTTTGCGTCTGTATGTGATTATGTCCACTTAAAAATGGTTGCTTACTCAAACAGAAAATAGGCAGAGTTTGCTCACTCAAACAGGAATATGCAGGAAATACAACACTTAGATGCAAGTTATTTGTCATGTCACTCCTCGACAGCACAACTGGAGTATCAGATTATGTTTTTCAGTTAATCCAGAACATGAAAAGCTGTCACAGAATGTTTTCTCAATTCTTTTCTCAGTTACAACTATCATTTGAAGAAATTATCAAACATGAACAGGAAAAGCATGAGCAGCAGCTGCTTAGAAAATAAGCAGGGACAATTTATGCCTCAGTATAATCAAATAAGTCTATTTGTGGCTGGCCATTTAGGCATTACTAATTACTATAGTAAACATTATTAAAATAGCAAAGAAAAATGCTTGTAATGCTCGAATAATAGCATATGAAATACCACTTATTTCCTTGATTTTGCATGAGATATGTATGAAGCCCCCACCTGAGTTTTTATTATTTGTATCCAGATTTATGTGCCCAGCTGGTACTCCAGAAAGAGAACAGGGCTGGATCACTTTGGTGTCCCTAACGTTAGTGAGTGTCCTAGAGAGCAGTGAGATGTCAGCTGGCTATAAAACCTGCTCTGCCTGTAACATCTTTCCCCACAGCTTCCTCCTCAGTTTTGTGAGGGGCTGAGTTTGCTGCCTTGCAAACCTGACTTCTGCTTGAGAGGGGGGAGAGAGGATAAACATGATATTTCTAGGGTCTTCTCAAACTTTACTTTCACTCAATGGAAGATTTTAAAGCATTGTTGCAATTTAAATCATATGTTGTCAAGAGAAAGTAAGTATGACTGTTTAAACTGTTATTTCTTCACATACAGTACAAATGCACCAGTGGCTCTAACTACTGAAGGTGTTTTATAATTTGCTAGCCTTTCTCTCTGAAAAGCAGCATTATATACAGAAGAACGTGCTTTACTGTTTATGTATAAAGCTGGGTATCTATGCCTGTAAACCTTCACAGACTTCTGAATAGGTGGAAAAAATACAGTGTGGTGGTTTTGTGTTGCTTCTCAAAATGCTCATACTTTGTTTTTTGGATTTTTTTTGACTGTGTGGCTGCTGAGGTGCTGCTATCTCAAAGTCTACCTCATCTTACAAAGGAGGTCTCTTCTTCAGTCCTGTTGTACCAGGGCATTATTTGTGGTGCATTCGAAGTATGAGCTGGTTGCCTGAGCAGGAGCTACTTTGCGTCCTGATTTGGAATGTTTCTCAGATGTAGAGTTATTGATCAAACAGCCTTGGGAGCAGTAGTTGTGGCTGAAGCACAGCATCTTACAGAGGGAAAATAGTATTATTGGCACCTCTGGGGATCTCTGTCCTTATGTGCTGCAGTTTTGGAATCCTTCTTTAAACCCATCTGCTTCAAGCTAGCTGGCAACTGAAAAAGTCAGGCATCTGTATACCACTTGTTTGTGTACACATCAAAGTATTTAAACGGTTAGAAGTTGTGTCTCTGGTGTACCCAAATTTATTATTTTGTTCTGCTTTTTGCTTCCTGACCAGTTTCAAGGCCAAGCTCATTGCAGGAGAAGCAGGTCCAAAATATAATTAGGAGTATTTTACATTTTTTGGGGCATTCCTATATCTGGTGGGATTTTGAGTTTTTTTATGGGCAGGGAGCTTTCCTTATTCTATTTGCCACTCACTGCCACCCCTTTTTGACATACTGTTTTGTCAAAAACTGTGAAAGTTTGGGTGAAGGGAGTAGGAGGTTTTGATGCAACAACCTAATCCCCAGCAGGAAATTTATGGAGTTGCCAATTTATGATCATCTAATTGACTTTAAAAGAATCTGAATGTGTTTCTAAATATCCGCCTGAAATCAATGGTGACTGTCTTTATTTTCAGCCTCAGGCAGATTGAAATTGAGACAATAAATGAGAGTGTCTCATTCCAAAAGAATGAGAATTGGCAGCTTCACACAGGCTTTGCTTTTGGGGGAGGAGGAGTAGCAAGCAAGGGCTGAAGTTCCCTCTTCACTGAGGGCTGGTGAGATTAAATAGGCATCAAATCAGCTGCTGTTTGTTTTGTGTCAAAAAAAAGCTAAATTCTTCTCACCCAGGTCCACAGGCATTGTCTAGAAAATGAAGTACTGTTGAGAGAGCCCTAGGAAAGAGGAAAACCCCCCACATTTTAATCTCTTTCACACTAAAATCCTTAGAGAATTAGTTTGTCTGTAAAGATTCTCCATTTTCAGGCATAATTAACTAAAAATACCTTTAGCTAATGGTGTTTAAGATCAGTATGTTTTTATTAGAGTTTTACACTGTGTATAAAGATGTGAACTGTGTAACGTAGTTTAACATACCTAAACAGAGAGTAGCCTGCTAATAGCCCAGGAAACTATCAGGCAAGGGTGTTTTTCTTTTATTGCACTGTTGTATCTGGTAACATTGATCTGACTCCACTCTAGGTGCCTTTAATGCAATTATGCCAAACAATATTTAAAGCTGTGAACAGATGCAGGTCCCCCGACTCTTAGGCACGTTTCCCCATCTACATGATCTCTCCAGCCACCTTTTGAAGTCCTCCTGGTCCTGGAGGTGGAATTTGTTTGGTATGAACTGGAAAGCTAAATAGCTCTGCAAACACAATGACAGATGGCAAAATCCCAGTTGGAACGTGTGACCAGCAAACTGGCTGCGATTTGTTTTCACTCCAGGGTAGACAGCAGACATACTGTGTCTGTAGAACAGCTGTGACAAATATTTAATTCGAGAACTTTCTAAGAGTGGGCAGCATTCCCAGGGAGGGGGAGGAGACACTACCTGTGTGATTTCTCAAACAAGAAAAGAGAATTTTCCTTTAGACCTAATGGAAAATAAAAGCTCAAGAAGTTGAAAATGAATGAAAGCCCATACAATATTTGTGCTCTCCATCCAATGTGGTTTACTGCATCAGTTTGTTATGAGGAATGGAGAGCACAAGTGGAGTTTCATCAAGTAAAGATGTTGGCTTTTTAATGCTAGAAAGATGTTTTATTTTCTGAATGTTGAACAATGTGTTTTCTTAAGGGAATTCTATATTATTTCTTTTTAAAATATGTTTAATAAGGGATTGGAAAAATGATGTGCTCTCATGTGAGTCCAAGTTAGCAATGTTTGCAAACCTTTGAAGTGCTGTCTTTGTTATTCCTACAATTATTTTTTACTTTTGAAATAAAATATAAATACAAAAGAATACAATGACAATAAGAATACAGTATTACCAGGATTAAGGAAATGATCCAAGTGCTTTTTCTGTTTAAGGACCAAACATAATTAATAACCGAAGTAATATATGAGCTTTGTAAGGAATGTTTACTGGATATTGCGCTTTTCTTTTTCTTTTTCACTGGCATGCTGTACTCAAAATAAGTAGTCTGCTCACATCCTGGGCCCTTTAAAGCTGATGGCAAATTTTGTTTGAAAATGGTATCAAGTTTAAATGACAAGACCCTGTGTCCAGTGTTATCCTGTATCCCCTACATCTGCTTCATTTTTCCTACATCTTCGTATGCTGCCAAATTCTGGGAGTACATTATCTGGGCTCTCAATCCCTGCTTTCTGCACCCAAGACCTTAAAGAACAGCATATTGTGTTTCAGAGCACCATGACAAAAGTCCCAAATGTGCCATTTCATATAAGTAATGTAGAAAAAGTTGGCAGCAGTCTTTGAAGAAAGTTTTCTCCTTTTTGAAAGAAAGCTGAGGAGTTTCACACTACTTAGATTTAATTGAAAACGAAATTCCTAAGAGGGGACACTGAATGGGGGTCTATAAAACTAACTCTTTTAAATGGAATGTGGTCTGGCTACAAAACTTGTTAGCACTAGCATAAGAGTCTGAAATACATTGTATGTCTGTGTACATATGTATGTAGATAGGTTTGATCATCCCCCTTTACATGGCACTTTTGAGGATGCTCCTCAAATACTATGTTCAGTTCTCGGCCCTCACTACAAGAAAGACACTGGGGTGCAGGAGTGTGTCCAGAAAAGGGCAACAAAGCTGGTGAAGGGTCTGGAGAATAAGTCTTGTGAGGAACAGCTGAGGGAATGTGGTTTGTTTAGTCTGGAGAAGAGAAGGCTCAAGGGGAACCTTGTCCCTCTCTACAACTACCTGAATGGAGGTTGTTGTGAGGTGGGGATCGTGCTTTTCTCCCAAGTAACAAGTGATAGGACAAGAGGAGAAATTTCTTCACAGAGAGGCTGATCAGGTATTGGGACAGGCTTCCCAGGGGAGTGATGAAATCACTGTTCTCGGAAGTGCTCAAAACCTGTGTAGATGAGGTCCTCAGTGTATAATTAATGGTGGTCTTGGCAGTCCTGGGGTAATGGTTGGACTTGATGATCCTAAAGGTCTTGTCCAACCTAGCTGATTCTATTATTCTATGATAGATAGATCTGTACAAAGGAATGTATTTAATTCTGGTCTTCTTATACTTTAATGACTGAGGTCTTGGTCTATTTCCCAATGCAGAAAAAGCTAGTTCATCATCTCAAAGCATTTGTATTCATATTTCATATTAGTAATCACAAAGTATGATCTAGATGCTTTTTTTATCCTCTGATATGTAGTAGAAAAAGTTAAATGGGAATCCTGAGTAAAAAAAGATCTGGATTTATTTAAGTGAAGAAATTATCTCAAGCATATAGCAAAGTTCTGACTGGGGAGTAGTACAGCTGATCTCAGGGAGTATGAAAAATTACTTAACAGTGCAAGGCCTTCTTCATTTTAACCAGATTATTGATTTCAATCTCTGTTATTCTTCAAGATACATAAAAAAATAGTAACAGAAGCCTTTGTAATTGTATATATGGTATCCCATTACTTCCTTTCCCTGATTTTTGTATGCTAATCTCATTTTATAAGTTTGGTTTTTTGTTGTGGGTTTTTTGTTTTTTAGTTTTTTTTTTTTTAATATCTATATATTAAGAAAGCACTTTTTATAACCATGATAAAAATTACCTGTAGAAGGTGGTTTAAAAAAACTCTACACACAAGTAATGCTCTTTATACATTTATTCTGCTAATTGTTTCACTGTATGGTTTCTCCAGGAGACATGGCCAGGTCAGACCTGATGGTGGGAAAGAATCCTGATTTACAAAGGATGTTTTCTTCTTATGCATTCAGAAACAGAGGGGTGGTCTTTTCAGAGAGAGCACTGAACTAGGAGCTCCTATTCAGCATACGTCTACAATATCTGGCAGACTGTTTTCAGAGTCACTGTTTCCTAGGAATCCCCATCCTATAAATATGGACAGCATTCTTTGTTCCTAGAAGTGGACCCTAAATTTCTTTGTGCTGAAACGGATGTTATTTGCTTATGCCAAGTCACTTGAGGCTGTATCAATGACCTACTTGTTCATTTAGTATGTTAAGGACATTAACTAATTATTAATGAACCTGTTGAAGTCAGTGTTCACTGAACTCTTCATAATCCTTCAGGAAATGTGTCCCATAGCACAAGAAATTTGCTTTCCCTCCTGCTGAGAGCCAGCTTGGGGAGGGAATTTCAAGTGACAGAGAAGTGTTGTTCTCCTCTTTGGGCAGAAATCAGCAGAAATAACTTTTATCTTCCATATACTATTTCTTGTCTGTATTTACAAAGCAATGCGAGCATCATTACCTGTGTTATTATAAATGCGTACAGTGAGTAATAGAGAGATGAACAACACATCAAAGATGAAGGATCTTGTACATGGTGAGGTCCAAATGTGATGCTTTGACTTCCTAATCTCATTGTTTTCCCAGAAACATGCTGTTTGCATTAAAACAAACAAAAAACCCCAAACAATACAGCAGGGAGGTGACAGTTTATGATAGTAGGAGCATAATAAGACAAAAAAGTAGAGCAAACCAGGGAAAGCCAATCTTTCCAAGGGGCTAGAAATATGTAACTTTTCTGCCTTAACTTCACCTACAATGTTCCATTATTAGAAGAAAATACGTAAGCCAGATAACACAACTTCCATGTGGTCCTTTACACTGGGGCAAAGCATGGAGTATACCCCTGCTTCATGTAATTTGTGGGATGAATTTTAAGTAGTCTGAGAACAGTCTGCCCATAAGTTACTCTGAGGGAATGCTGAACTGTCAAGACAAATCTCTTAAAGACCAAACAATAGATCAGTGTAAATTGATTTTGAGTTCAGAACTACTTAAAAGGAAGGAAAAAAATAATCCAATCCAACCAAAAGAAAGATTTGTGCCTAGAGAAATAAAATAAATCTGTGCCTCATTGTTGTGTGGTTGTACACAAATGCAGGGACAAAGCCACAAAGCCATGTTAGGAACAGATGTACTACATGTTTTATAAGCCTCGAAGGACTTCTGAGTTGTGCCTGATGGACTTGCATCTGCACCTGCATCTGTACCTAGTGATTACTGGAGAATGGTATTATGGGTTTCAAACAGCTGCTATGAGATCCCATCTTGTTGACTAATATCCTTATGAAAACACCTGCGCAGCATGCAGAAGAATAATAGTGATGTGTGAACCTGTATTGGGGGATGGCCTAAATTTAGCTTTTTAAAGTGCTATTTGAAGCAGACAAAATGCTTTATTTCATGGGGGGAAATTACTGTTGGAGAAAAGCATCTGAATAAACTTCAGGCAGCTGTGTTGTTTGAAATAGAAAGTCCTAAATACACAAAACTTTAGCATGCGATGGAAAGACTGTCAGCATCTGGTTGTCAAAGAACTGTAAGAGGCAAATTAAGTCCTGTCTTGCCCTACAACTTTGGCATTCCTAGCGATCTCTACCTTTGCAGTGCTCCATCAAGGAGCAACCCAGCAGTTCAGTGGTCCTAGCTCTGAGCTTTGGACAGGCTTCTGTGGATAGGAAATTACTGGGAGAAGACAGGAAGCAAGTTACCCTCCTGAATGCATTCTCTCCTGTTGCTTATGTAGGTAGCAGCTTCTAATGAGCAGTAATGTTCATCTCAGACCATGGCTAAAAGTTCCACAATATAAACCAAGTCATCCTTGGCAATGCTGTCCTGCTACTCAGGCATGAAAAGCAGTTAACTAGTTACTTAACTATTGCAGAGTTACTGACAAACTTGAGTAACAATGGCAAAAGCAGAGAGCTTGATGAAAACCTGGCAAGAAAACTATGGTTATGTGATATGTAACTTCATGTAGTTACAGACCTGGGAGTAACGGATGCAGTGGAATGTGTGTGCAGTGCACACTTCTTTCTGCTTGGCAGGATAATTGTTTTGCAGATTTCTTGTGGAAATCAAATCCATCTATAACTGTGCTGCTAGATGGATAGCCTGAAGTTGTCACTCCTTTGGTATCTGAGGTCTCCTGGTGGGTTGCAAATTGTTCTAGATAAATGGTTGATTTTTTTTCTTCTCATACTGTGTCCAACCACCTGCTTTTCTGTTTTGCTGTAGGAGCTTGTAAAATACTCCACACTTCATAGATTTTTGAACTGGAGCCCATAAACATGGTAGAACAAATTTGGAGCTAATTTTACAGTGGCATAGGTTGCCAGAAGGACCATGAATTAAAAAATTCCTTATTCTGTCATCTACAACAACACTGAATAAAATCTTTTCCTTCTAGATCTAGACACAGACTATGTATGAACTTGCATGGTATAAAATAGAGCTAAAAAAAAAGACTTGAGGCTTTTCTAAGGAGGAGAAGGTACGTTTTTCACCTTTTAGAAAATGCTCTAAGTTAAGATCCACATTCAAATTTGGCGACATTGACTGCAGAGTAACAGGAGCCACAGCAATGCATATACTGGTGGATATCTCAAAGAGTTGAACTGTTATTCCTTGTTGCTTCATAGTGTTGTTTTCCAGATGAAATGAAATTTTGAACATTAAAACATTAATAACATATATTCAGTGAACCAAAGACTGTTGAGTTTTGAATCAGTAGGTGATATGACATGCATGTATATAATAGTTCTATACTAACTAAATGTAAGGCAATTTTCTTCATGATTTATATACTGGAGAGTTGATTATTTCTTTAAGTATGAAAACTGGGATGGTTTCAAGTGAGGATTTGATACAGCTGCTCTAAACCAGTTGTAATTATCAGTTTCAGCTCATGATCCTGTAAATAGGACTGTAGGAAGACCAGGTTTGAAATATTTGTTGTACGCCAAAATCTGACTTAACTGTATCTAAAAATCATTAGTAGATTTTTTCTTGCATTTCTAGTAGCAGAAAGGAGACTTTCCTCACTGTCTGGGCTCTGGAGTAAGCTTTTGTTGAGCAACGTTTCACTTCATTCTTCTCAATGCCATTTCTCTTTATTCTCATTGAAAAGGACTTTCTTAAAGTATGCAGAATAGTCAGACATGCAGCTTTTCTTTAAGCCATGTGCAAGCAACGGAAGGTTGCAGAAAGAGCTATGGAGAGGTTCTCGAGAGATGCGTTACTCCAGCAAAGGGCTGCTGTAAAAATAAAGGCTGTTTGCAAAGGCCAGAAGGTCAAACTAAAGACTGACATGAGAGAACACGGAGTGTAAACCAAGCCAAAATAAACAGTGTAAGCAGACAAAAGTATGTTGGAATTTTTGGTAAGGGTGACAGTTTTAGCAATTTCAGGAATAGCAACATGTAGCAGATAAAAGATTTTATTGTATTTCAAACATAACTTCTATTAACATCTACTAAAATTTGTTTTAAATCTTATATATTACACTTTCACCATTGATTTTACTCTCTTTCCAAATAGACTTTTTTATTAAATTAATGTTATGAGACCATTTGCTTATCTAGTGATATCTCAAAGGGGAATTTTCTGTTTATTTTAAAAAATTATTAGAGCTACCTTTTGTTTAGAATGATCGCTATTTAGAAGAAAAAAATAAAATTTGTGGTGCTTAAGGTCATGGTTTAGCAGTGGACTTGACAGTGCAGTTAGACTTTAAGGTGTTTTCGGACCTAAATGGTATTTTGATTCTGTGGTTCTAAATATAAACATGAGATAGTTTTCTAAAGGTTCCATCCGTATTTTTTTTAAGCAGTTACGAATTTAGGATCAGACAACCACTTAGTTATTTTGTAATATTTGATATCCTTAATTTGTACTTTCTTTGAGTAAACCTCATTAAGTTTTGGTTGTTTTTGTTTTGGTTTTGTTTTTTTTTGTTTGTTTGTTTGTTT
>NDXB01013358.1:61367-73223 GCA_002631895.1 Agapornis roseicollis | reverse complement strand
TTGGGTCTTACCCACCCCCATTTGCTTTTTTTTTTTTTTTTGGGGGTTTTTTTTTTTTTTGGTTGGTTGGTTGTTTTTTTTTTTTTGTGTTTTTGTGTTTTTTTTTTGTTTTGTTTTGTTTGTTTCTTTTCCCCCTCCAGGTTCCTGTTATTTATAATAATCTGATAAATATTATATTTAAATAACTTTATTTTCTTTTAAGTGCACATGTTTACAGAAAGGAGGGCCTCTGTGTTCAATGATAGAACCATGCATGTTAAACCTGTGGTAAAATGTCTTAAAATTTGGCTTTTTGAAGCAAGTTTGATGAAGGCCAACTGAAATACTCATATTTGTACTTTGTGATAATCCAAGGCATGAAGTGACATAGAGATGTGACTTTTCAAAGAGTGGATGGAGGCAGCAGGAGAACCACAACACAAACACAGAAAAAAGTCTCAGGAACCACACTAAAAACAACCAGACAGCCCAGGCCACTGTGATGTCAGCTTACCAGCTGTTTAGGAATTTCTTTGCCATATACAAGTGACTTCCAAGATGCAAAGAATCACTTCATTTTAGGGGTACCCTGCTTTCATGCCTTGCATGAATCTGGACATACATCCCAATCAAACATTTCTGTGATGATTGCATAGGACTCAGAGGGGAAAGAATTATAAAGAATAAACTAAAATTTATTTCTCAGCTTTTTTTCACAGTCCTCCTATGTCATCATGGATGGAATCAGGCCAGCTTGGCACTTGTCCTCACTGGACATCACCACAGGTCATCTAGAGACCTTTTTTCTTCTCTAAGGTATGCTTCACTTTCTCTAAGTGGTTTGGAAATATGCAGATTACAAGTATTAAGGGACAATAATTTCAACTATTTATGAAGAGTGGTCACTGGCAGTGAAATCCAAGCTATTCTGAACAGGAAAAAAAACCCTAGGACACATCTATGGAATAGTGCACTTTGCACATCTGAAATACTGTAGAGAAAGGCAAAGTTTTTTCCAGAAAGACACCATTCAAAATCAGCTATACATAAGCAGAGACAACGGAACCAAGCTGAGCAATTACAACACTTTGCAGAGTCAGAAAAGTAAATAGCAGACTCTTATGAGAACAGCCACCATGATCCTAGTAGTTCTCAGAGAAAGAGCTATGAAATGACAACAACAACAACAAAAAAAAAAGCAAGAGGAGAGTTCAACGTCAAACCGGCAGACTCTACAGTGTCATCTGTAAAATGATATCATCTGCCAGAAAGCCTGCTGCCAATTCATACATTTTTCTGCATTCACAAGTTACAAGTGCGCAGCTGTGAGGCTATTGAATTTCATGACTGTACATTTACAGCTTGTGAATTTGTCAGTAGGCATTTCCATCTTGATAATATTTGTTGAGAGCTGTGCAGTGTGTATTGCCTTTATATTAGATATGCTTAGTACAGTCTGCAAATGCTAATCAGAGAATCTCTGTTGGACCATGGTACAAGTATCTAAGACACACTATTTTCTTTTTTGCATTTATATTTCTCAATTTTCCAGCGCTCTTAATCATGCCTGGAACCTCATTGTGAAAAGTAGTTGAATATGTGTACTGAAATAGGGGACTGTCATTTGCTCACATTGTCATTACATTCTATTCTTTGCTTTTTTGTGTTAAGCTCTAAGGAAAAGTCATTCCCCAGCATGTAATACCTGAATGCCAGAATCTTGTTGGGCTATTATGCAGTTGTTCTGGGGGGATTTATTTATTTATTTATTTATAATTTGAACATGATAAAATTACAACAGCAGAGATTTTTAATGTACATTAATTAGTTTGCATTTCTAGACTGCTATAAGGAAGCATTTCTTTTGTCAATGGAGGAAGAAAAATGTCTGTTTAAAGCAGTTTGCTGAAGACCACTTAGGAAATCTCATTTTTAGCAATGGTCTATAAATACATCTCCCTTAAACTAAGGATTCTAGAAATTCTGGGCAAAATTGTGCCTTAAAGGCACAACTCTGAAGAGATATCTGCGTGGAAGAAAGAGAGACCTAAGGAAAAAAAGTCTTTTTTGTCTGGAGTTCACTTTGTAATATCTGGGCAGCACATTTCACAGTGGGAATGCTGCCAAAAGCCTGGCTGTGTAGTAAATAAACATGTCAGGGAAAAGCTGGATGAAAGAAGATGGCTAGCCAAGTAGGATCAGGAATGTCTATTCATTTATTTACATTAATTCTGTCCTTGTATACAGCACCTGTATCCATATGGTTGGCAAATCACAGGTTCATCCACTGGAATCAAAATACAATTAAACAATGCCCTGCTATGGCCCAAGTGTCAACTCTTTCTGCTCTAAAATATGGTTTGAAGAAGTGCCTGTCTCACCATGAGAGAGTAGCAAATCCCCTGGTGTTGCTGTCTCCTCCTAATAGCCACACTTCCCCCTATCCTGTGCCAGGTGAGATCTGCTTCATGAGTGCAATCATCACACACAGGCAATTTGTGACTTTTTCGGGTCAAGGTGATTACAAAATACATCTTGTGAGAGGTCAGACACCAGTATAAATTATGCTTAGTGGAGGTTTGGGATCCTAATGTTTGGGTGATAACACATGGTTGGGAGGAGGCCACTACCTACTCTGACTTACCTTCTGGGCTGAAGTAATACCAGTAAGTACTCTTAGTTTGACCAAACTGCCTTATGGTAATAGAACCCACCTGGTAAAGCTCCTCATGCAATGACGGTTGTAATTTGATTGCGTTCTTCATCACATGCTTGGTACTAGTAAGTACTAAGTTTCTCTTTGCGTTGTCCTGAAGGTTCCTTCAGTCCAGGACAGTTACTGGAGCACACTCTAAAGAAAAAACTCGGTTTGAATTCGGTTTTCCCAGTCTGTCACAATCTGTTGCTGCTGGGGCAGTGAGCTAATTCAAGTGCAGCACACTCTGGGATTATTTATCCCTTGCTGATGAGTCTACAGTGCTGGGGGAAAAACAGTTTGTTGAAAGTGAGGTCTGATTGCCACAGAAAGTTCAGGTTCATCTTCTTTTTTTCTGTGGAGGTGAATCTTATTTCACTTTCCTCACCAGCTTAGGGGAAGATAATGCTAAAATTTTTCTGCTAACCATAAATGAATAAATAAACTCCAGAGGTCAAGTATGTGCAGCTTGTTGCTTTTCCTTAGGAAGAGTTGTAAACAAACAAAGTAGTCTTTTTTTTCCACTGCTTCTGCAAAACCTCTCCAGTTGATAATGTAGTAATAATATTAACACATGCCTGTTCAAAAGTGTGATACATACTTTTGAATCTTTGAGATTAGTTCCTCTGAAGTGCTTTTTCTTCAGCTGCCTGACAAGGTTTTTGGCTCCACGTCAGTCTGGTAAGAAGACAGCTGCTCAACTTCTGACACAAATGAAAAAAATTGATCATACGCCATCTCCAAAATCCCCTTTTTCCCTGGCAGGCACTGCTAGACTGAGTGCTAGGAGTCATTCAAAGTTTTGGGCTTTTATTTTCTGTATTTTTATTTTATTTTTTAATTTAATTGGGGCAGGATTTGGGGTTTGCTTTGTTGGCTGGGCTGCTTCTAATAATACTTAACACTTGCATAGAGTCTGTATCTCTAGGAACATGAACAAATATCATAGCATTAATATTTACACTGCTTATACAGCTTGCTTCTTAGCTGTAATTGTGTACCACATTATCACTAGCATGGTTTTGCATTATATCTTAGCAATTTATTTATCTCTCTGTCAAGGAAACGCAGGAGAAAATCTTTAGTGAGGGTCCCTGTAAGGATGGGTCCTTGGGGTGTTTTTGTAAGGCTCCTGGGTCCTCCTGGGATTTTTCTTTAAGGAGAGTAGAGTTGCATATTGGTGACCAAGAGGAATAATGTTTTCTCTCTGGCAAACATTTACCATGATAATCCTCTGAACTCTCTGATCCTCTCTCTAATGTGTGAGCCTGGAGATGCTCTCAGGAGTTTGAAGACCACTCATTACAGTGTACATGTAATTGGTTTCTTAGCTGAATACAAAGAAAACTCCTTTCATTGTGCTTTGCTGCCATGGTTTTCCTGCTCTGAAAGATAACATGACCTATATTTTCCATGTTGTTCCTCTTGGACTATTTCCTGAGTTAAAGTTTTCATCTGCAAAAGACCTGAACTGTTTGGGACTGTGTAAAGGATACCTTCAGACCTGTCCATCTAAAAGTAGTGAATTTGTTGTGTTGCTATCCTATTACCTTAGAAATGAAACCCCACTCCAGTCTAGTTTTAGACTTCATTTCATGATTACTGTTATTGCAAAGGTTTTGATTTTGATGCACAGTTTGCTATTCCTTTGTAAAACTCCAGGGAAAAAAGGCTGTGCAAAATCTGAATAATGTACATGGCATATGCTGCCTGTCTTGCAGAGGGAACTGAAGAACCCAACAGCAGTTTGCATTTTTGGAGCTGGAGAATAGAAGCAGTAAACTTTAGTCAGGAGTTCTGGGGATGCAGAGGTCAAACCGAGAAAAGGAGTTCAGAGCTGTTCTAGCAGACATGGTAATTAGCTGGAGCATGAATGATATGCTCAGAGATGGCCTGAAATTAAATATAATCTAGTTAGTGTTACCATTACTTTACAAAGACACCATTCCCTTGGGATGAAAAAACTTGGGTTCCTTGGGTAACAGCAAAATCCTTTAGCGAAAGTATTAACCTTTGGTAAACTTGAAGGAATGGGCAGCAGGTTCTCATAGTTTTATATGCAGGGAAATGCTAATAAAGGTGGTGTTATTAACTTTGTCATGGCGATGAATGGTGGCTATGTGCACAGCTCAACTCTATTTTCTTTGTTAGGTGTGGAATTAATAACTATTATCAATTTTCATTACTCTCTAATGTTGTTACTTAGCAGTACTTGCAAGCTTACATGAGTTGGGTGAGTCCTTTGCAGTAGCTATTATGCACGTGAAAGTAGGATACACGCTGGTAAAAATGCTTTCTTTCTTTAAAGTAGGTGAAAAAACTCCCTCTACCCAAATATATTGAAGCTTGGCTGCTATTAACCAACTATTTTGTGATGGCAGTAAAATGCATTCTGATGAGCAACTGTGAGAGATGATTAAATTCTTGCTTGAGGGAAATAAGTTAAAGTGAGGTTTTGTTAAAATAAATAATAAAAAAATAATTTTCAAGACAAACACTGACACCCCCAAATTCAGTTTTGACTTCTGTTCTTTATTGGGAGCTAGTAACAAGCTCAATCAAAAATGCCACTTTTCTGAAAAATATTTGGATGAAAACTCTTTAGTCAGCTCATTTAACAGCCATTTGGAGGAGGCTACTCCATGTACAAGAGGCTGAAGAGTGCTCAGTGGCAGCTGCACTGCTTTCAGAGCTGCATGGATATTGCTGTCCTCTCCCAAAGGCAGCAAGGGGCCTGCCAATGCACAGCATCAACTTTCCATCCATTAGCAACTGAAATGGGGTATGCTTGGATTGTATTAATTGGTACCCAGTTTTGGTGTTTTCATCTCAAACAAATCCATTTTTTTCATTGTAAGACAATACAAGAATCTGGTTTTGGTCCAGCAGGGTTTTCCCAGAGCAGCATTTTTGGTTTGGATCTGGTACAGGTGGGAAGCCTAGGACTTGTGCAGCAGAGATTACCTTTTTAAAAAATGAAGCTAGCTCCTTTGTCTCTTAGGCAACTGCAAAAATAACTCCATCAAGAGTAAACCCTCAAACAAGGGTGAAAAAGCAGAACTGTACGAAGACATGAAATACACTGGTTTAAATAGTCCTGTAAAGCTATTGCCTCCCCCTGTACCCTTCCAAAGTCGTAGTGATGTGCTCTGATTCTTAAACACAAATTCTGATTGCATAAATTCACAGGTTTCATCTGTATAGATCTGCAAATTGCTAAGACAGCGATACCTGGATATTTTATGGTACATCCTTAAGTCAATACGCAAAAGGTTTCTGAATAAAATTACCTTATGAATTATTAACTATTCCCTATATTACCTTTGAATTATAAAAGTAAAAAAAATGGGAGGAGAATTGGAAAGCATCAATCTCAGGTTCTTTAAAAATGTAATACTAATCATTTGAGCTGTGTACAAATCTTTTATTAAAGATAAAGAGGAAGCCATACTTTTTTATTAAAATGAGGATATGTTCAATCCACAATGATTAAAAAACTCATTGCTAACTCAGGTCATGGAAGTGATTTATTGCTGAAACAAAACAGAAGGCATTTTGCTGCCCATAGCTATATTTATAATGAAGAAAACTATCAGTTTGTATCTATTTTCCTGTGCTAGGTGTTTATAAGGGTAGATTCAATTTTTCTGGGACTTACAGGGTTTTGTTGCAGTCTGCAGCTGAAGTACTGCTACCTTAAGAAGGAAAGCCTGAACAAAAATTATAGGTACTAAGAGATACATTTTTGGTCTAGTAAATTTAGATGAATAAAATGATTTTGCCTGCTTAGGTAATGGAATGTGCAAAATATCAGGATTTTATGCACAGGTACTATGTGAGTGTAGCTACTATTGTAAAGCAAGTTTAGACATTTTAGGGATTCTTCATGTATCATATATACTAATATGTACTGATTGTTATAGTATAGATGTACTGTTCAAAGAGAGACCTTGAAGTGAAGTCTCAGTTTACAATAATAAAAGATGATAGACTTAATGACCTTATTTTTAGAAATGCTATCCTACTGAGGGAAATATATCTATTGAACATGTATAATATTTTTGTCCTTACTAAACCTTAAGCAGGTCAAATATGTTGTCTAAGTGTTAGGCAGCTATATGGGTGCCTTGTAATTGAAAAGTATGAATATCTTAAATAATGAATTATGACCAGTTATGTTCCAGTGCTATTTATATTACATCCTACAATGTAAAATGGAGATAATACTGAATTTATTTACATCACAGCAGCTGTGGAAAAAACTGGGTTATACACACTTGCATATGAAGACAAGACATTAAATGGTGCCATCAGTTCCTGCAAGCCAGCAGAAATAGCTTTTCTCTTCCTGATAACCATGCCTGGATGGCTCCCAAGGCTGAGTGCTAGTTTTGCACATCCCACAGGAAGTTTGGATTCTCTCCTGCATCGTGGGTGGAAAATGCCTGGTATTATCATGACAGGTGCAATAGGTATTGAAACGTAAACCTTTCACTGATCCTGGGTAACATATTGCCAGTCCTGGGCTTTGCTCCAGAGGAGTGTTTTGGGAGAAATTACATATCTTGAAGTAAAGAAACATTTCTGGAAATAGGTTGCTTCAAAAAATTGGCAGCTCTTCAGATGTTCAAAATGTTAATAGTCAAGGCTGAGATCGAACAGTGGGTAGAAGGAGGCAAAGAAAGCAGTTAAAGGTGCATAATGTATTGTAAAACTGTGGGAGAGATCTGTTGCACAAACATCATGGTCATTTAAGGAGGGATTCATGTGACAGTTTTCAAAACTGTGGTATATAAATTTGTTTGGCACCTTTACCCCTCTCACTTGTTCTTAGTCCGCTGTTCTATTTCTGTCTGGATTTGGTGTTTGGTGCACTAAGCAACTTCACATTCCGCTCTTCAGATCCCAAACTTCAAATATTAAAAAATAAACAAGGTGTCAGAGTATTTCCAGTTTCTCAACTTAAAACTATGTCTGGATGATCTTAGGAGAGACCCAATAGAAAACATTGTGCATGTGTGGTGGAGAAATTACAAGAGACCTAAGGGGAATTCCTCCAGAGGGTAAGATGGAAAAACTGTTTTCTAATGAGAATGAGATCTTCAGCTTCCAGTAAGATCTATCAAGTCCTGTAAGATGTCAGCAGGCATGGTACTTTCAGCATGAGCACAGACTTTAGGTAGTTTGCAGGGCAGAACTAAACATGCTATGTAAATTTTCAGGACAAGATTTAAGTATTCTGTGTAAATGTATCTTCAATTTAAGCAGTTCCTGGATACCCAAAAGCATAGGAAACATAGGTAGTGTTCATACTTCTCTTTGTGTTTGGCCAGTGCTAATGAAGCTACATGACTTTATGAAGAATGGCAGCATAAAAAAAATTGCCACCAAAATATCTTTTAAAAACCCCACTTAAATGCATCTCCGAAGTGTTTTTTGTTGTCATAGTTTTGGCAGTTGAGGGAGGATCCTCAAGAGAACAAGAACTTGTTTTCTCTGGAAAATATGCTTTTCTTTCTTTTTATCTCCTGTATTTGCACATAAGTGTTGTTGTGTTTTCCTTTCCATCTGGAAGGTACAATATTAAAATGAAAACTTTATGTCATAGCTTTATGAAATAACATCCAAGTACGTGATAATGAACACATTAAGCATCTTCTGATGATTAAGAAGATATTTTTGCAATCTTGCTTTATCACATGGAGGAATTTATGCATGCAAATCCATTACATACCAATGTCTGCTCAGGCTGAATCCTTCCAGGATTTCTCCAGCTTTCAAAGGAAAGTTTAAAAAGTGTTTTAGTCTTATGGGTTGAGAGTATGACTATCCTACATTTCTGCACTTAGATTTGTACCTTGGAGACCCTCAACATGAATTCTTTTGCTGTATTGAGATGATCCAGTTGGGTCTCAGTGCTCACTAATGTAAACATAGGTTAGGTTGCTCTTTGCATCATGCATTGTGAATGACAATTCATCAATTAGATAAGATAAATTTAAGAAAGATACACTGGTGTATATGCTCAATGGGATAACAGGTCAGTTATGTGAATTTTGTTTTTCAGATGTTTATCTTCAGGAGTACACTCAGCAAATAACAAATATTTGCCTAGAACACCACATACTGGACTTCATCTGCAAGACTGATTTTTTTTCTTCATAAAGCTTTGGTAAGTTTGTGTTTGTGATGTGGCTCGAGTTTAACTTTCTCTTACCTGTATTTTATTGTAACTGTAATATAACTTATTATAAAGATTATTGCAAAATCTGATTTTGAAAATCTGAAAAAAATACTACAGCTTGAAAAAGGAACAGAAAAATCACAGAACTAAATATGCACCCAAATAGTCTAACAGCTATCAAGGTGTTAGGTTTGAATTAGGATCTAATTTATGGCTGATATATATTGTAACTTTTTTGCATTTTGCAGACCATAGAATACCAAGACAATGTCTGATTTGACATTGCTTTTCAAAAAGTGCAATTATAGTATATTCTGCAGAAGAGTTATGCTTCACAGTAGTCCTTTGTTATAGTTGACAACAAATTTGACACAGCTTGGTTCAGAGCTACATCACTTTTTTCCAAAACATCATGCAGTAAGATGCTCATAAGACGTTGCAATGTATAACAGAAAAGCACATCTGTCAAAATGGTGCCATAATTGTATTTATTTATGTATACATGCATATATATCATACACATATTGTTTGTGTATAGATTGGTAAGTGTAAGTTTTCAAGGTCAACAGTGGAATATGTGCCAGACATAGAGAGGTGTATCTCTGATAGGTATGTGATAACTCAAGAAATGCCAAAAGATCCTAAAAAGAGCTGTGAAAATGAGCATAGTATTTAAAATGAATTAAAATATGCATTTTTGTTAATGTTCATATTGTGCTTGATCAGATCACTCTAGAAAAGGTATGGCCTATTTGTGGTGATTGCTGCACACTAGGAGAAGGACTTTTTGTTCAGGTTTTAGTTGGTAGCTTCTCAGATATCTCTGTGGCTTTTTCAGGATGATGTTTTGTGTTTTGGTCTGAATACTGGGGTTACTAATGCTTTTTATTTTAACTTCATCCCATGCTCTCTATCTCATTACTGGGGATAGAAGAATGATGAGACCTGCATTTTATTTCTATGCAATGGTATGTATCAGATAGGAGAGAGGGAACAGCCAGATCATCAGGACATTCCCCACAGTTCTGGAGGATCCCTCTTGTCTGACATGGGACCAAACTGACATACAAGGAGAAAAAATATGTTACAAACACAGGACTCTTCATGGAACAGCATTCTTGGAGGGTTTTTTCAGCCAACAACAAGCACAAGTGAACACAAAACTTGCATCATGCTAACTTCTAGGTCTCAACCTGCTCATTTAACAAGAAGCTTGAGGCAAGACCAGCTTGGAAAGGTGCTGTTTCGCAAGATGGCAGCGTGTTACCACCTGTGGTTAGATCTTTACTGTTTAGGCATTACTGCCTCACTGTTGGGAATCCTACAACCTGCTAGACAGCAGGCATTTTAGGAACTTCTAAGCAGATAATGGGTTATCTGATCCCTTTGGATTTTCTACCTTAAAAGTGATATCATATTTTGGCAGTTGGTGCCAGCTTCACCATAGATCTAAGACATGTTCAAGAAGAAAAATCCTTAGAACAAAACAGTAAAATGACATAATAATATGCACAGTTAATATGATATGCAGTAATAAACTCTGCTTTTTTTGTTCCTGGGTTTGATGCAGGCAATATGCCCAAGGTCTGGCCAACCCAAGAGAGCTGTTGGGAGTTTTGTGTTTACTCCTGATGTTTAGGATGAGCAGAGCTGCAGGCATCATGACACAGGCCATGGTAATGGTCACTTGTCTTAACTTTTATAGTTATGCTCTTTCTATGAATGTTGTAAAATACAATTTTAATACAAGACAGTGAAGCTGTGAGAAGCATACCTTACTTCTAGTAAGTCCTCCCACCTCTGCTGGGAGCACACTGCAGGAGCCATGCTTGGCTCAACCCGAAGCCATTTGAATGAATGGTCAACACTTTGTCCCATCATTTCTGCTCATAAATCTCATATAATGTATGGGGTCTGAAACTCATTGTTTTCACCCTTTGGGACTGCGGTTTGTCTTCAGTTAGTGCTGAATGACATTTACGGGGATGTTTCAGAAACACAGGTCCCAAAACTTTAAAAACCTGCAGGGAGTTGGCTGGAAGGGGCCGATCGCTGCTTAGGGACTGGGTGAGCGTTGGTCAGCAGGTGGTAAGCAATAATACTGTGCATCATTGTTTGTAGTTTTGCGGGGAAGGGTTGAATTGTATCTTCCTCTCTCTTTTTGTTTTCTCCCTTGCCATTAGCATTAACATTATATTTTACTTTATTTCAATCATTAAACTGTTACCTCAACCTACAGGTTTTACATTTTCCTGATTCTCCTTCCTATCTCACCAAAGCAGGGGGAGAGTGAAAAAGTGGCTGTGTGTTCTTAGTTGCCAGTTGAAACCACAGCAATCTTGTTTTTATTATTTACATCAGATATTAGACCTGCTATGACAATACCAATGACAACAATCCAGGGGATTTGTTAACCCCAGATATACTATTTATTTGGAAGAAATACCATGCAGTACTGGAAGCAACAGAATCAGGTTTGAAATAAATAGATCATTATAGATCATAAGTAATGACTGAAGGTTAAGTGCAGGCTGGCTCCCTGATAGATCAGGGCAAATACTTTACAGAAGATGTAATGTTAATGCAAAACAGTGGGGGATTTTTAAGGATATTATCCCCAATCTCTGTCATGTAGAACATTTGGCTTCTGACATCTCATTACAGAGGGCTTCTGGACTTTTATATATTTCAGCTCTTCTTGTCTTTACTTAAACACATTTAGCTCTTTTTCATATTCAAGTAGCTTCAAAAACTTTAACTAATTTCTTTATTAATAAGGCTGAAAGCTTAGGTAAGGATGAAGAGGCTGTGAAACAGCATGAGCCCAGCATTTCTCATGTGTAGGACTTGGCCAATGGGGGTTATTGAGTCAAGCTGGGAAAACCTTTAATAGTCTTTAATAGGTCTTTCTGTGGTGGAAGGAAGAAGATAATGTTTTCATTTTGGTTTTAAGCATATTCTTTTTTTTTTTTTTCTTTTTTTTTTTTTTTTTTTATTG
>NDXB01013358.1:39523-56834 GCA_002631895.1 Agapornis roseicollis | reverse complement strand
AGAGAAATATTTTTCAACTTAAATTATGCCCAGCTTTGTTAAAAAAACAAAAAAAAAAAAAAAGTACTTAATGAAAGAATACAGATAACAGTATTAAGTACATTTTAATTACTACGAAAAACAAATATACATGTCTGTAACTGTAATTAAAGGAGTGCTGTATTGGCTGTGCATTAGTGTGACTTGTATGTCTTCAATACAGTAATTGATGTAATTCATCACTTGTTTCTGGCTTGACATTCTGGTTACTGTGAAGCTGCACAAGAAAGCAGGAATTCAGCACTTGGTTGCAGACACTTTGACAGGGTGTCTGACCACTGATGGAGCACGGATGTCATTTATCTTTATCATACCCAACTGCAGAGTTTTAGTTGTATACTCTAGGTAACTGTACTGGTTGCTGAGGTCCCTGGCAGCTCTCAGTGTGTTTTCTCATGCCTTCGTCTTGCTGATGATACTCCGTCTCTAGTTTTACATCCTTCATTTTTGTATCAAGTACATGGGTGGCTCAGCAGCTATCGTGATGCTGAGGAAACAAAGCAATCCAATCTTTTCTGAAACAAGGACCACAGGATGTGGAAGGTGATTAGAAGTAAGCCTTCAGGAATAAATGGGAAGAGTCTAAGTGAAGAGGCTGAGCACATGTTCCACATCTAGTCCTTGGATTGTTTTCTTCTGTAGTTTCAGGATGCCCAATGACAGTAATAGCTTCTTCAAATATGGAAAGGGCTGCTGTGAGAAGAAGAAATCTGTTCTCTGTGATGCTTGTGATAGAATAAAAGTAATGATATAAAAAACCCCACAGCTCAGAAGAGTTGATAAAAAATGAGGGAACCATTTCTGATACTAAGATAGTTCAGTACTGAAATACCCTACAGAAACTGGGAGAGATTCTTCCATGGAATTCTCAAAAAATTATGTGAGGAAACCTTTCTGAGGAGCACTGTGGTGAAGCCTATTTCATCCTTGGATCAGGTGAATGGACCTGTTGTCTTTGAGCACCTCCTCCAGCCCAATGCCTGTTACTCCTGGGTGGGCAAACCCTGCTGTTTGGGGAGCTAAGTGTAAGACAGAAACCTATCCTTGGGATTGCCTGGTAATTCCCTCCTAAGAAGTCAACATAACTGGCACAGTGGACTCGTATCTGACTTCTCCAAGGAAAATAAATGAATCCAGGTAGGAAACGATTCCTGGACGTGTAACTACCTCCCAGCCTGTCCTACGGTTAAGAATATGCAAGATGAGCTAGTATAGACTTCATTTAGAATTTGTATAGAATTTGTTTTCAAGCACAGTTTGCCCATAGCTGTACTGTCAAGTAAGAATGCTTTGTTTATAAAATATACTAAAAAGGCAGGGACCTAACATCTCATCACAGGTAACTGTGCATTATTTTAGCAGGATGGTGAGGTGGTAAGAGACAAGAGAGGTTTTTACACAGTGGACCTGCTCTTTCTATGGCAAAGACAGCCAACAGGATAACCTGCTGTTCTTGTGGCAAGTAAAAAAAAAACAACAATAGGATAACCTATTATATCAACAAGGGTATCACAAGCAGAGATGAAGAAGTCATTAGCCCACTCTACTCAGCGCTTGTCAGGCCACACCTGGACACTGTGTTCAGTTTTGGTCCCTGCTGTACAAAAAAGTGGACAGGCTGGAGAGGGTCCAGAGAAGAGCCAAAAAGACTATCCAAGGGCTGAGAAGCTGTGTGAGCTGGGTTTGTATAGCCTTAAGAAAAGAAGGCTCAAGGGAGACCTTATCACTCAGTTCCAGTATTTAAAGAATGTCTACAAAGAAGACAGAGACTCCCTTTTAACAAGGAATCACATGGAAAAGATGAGGGGAAATGGGCACAAGTTACTTCTGAGGAGATTCTGACTGGACACAAGAGGAAATTTTTTCACAATCATCCATTGGAATAATCTCCCCAGGGAAGTGGTGGACTTCCATGCATTGGGCACTTATAAAAACCAACTGGACAGGGTGCTGGGACTTTTACCAAGAAAGGTAACTGTGTTTTTACTAAGAAAGGTTGGAGCAGGTGATCCTTGAGGTCCCTTCCATCCTGGGGTTCTATGATTCTATGATTTCTCCTGTGTTCTTTCAGGTGCCAAAGAAAGTAGAAGAACTTAGGATATGTGCTGATTAGTAGTTAATGAGCAGCCTTGCTTTGAGTGCACACACCAGAGAAGGCCCTGCTGACAGTATTTAATAAAAGGCAAGAGGCAGTGCTTTTTGAAGCAATAACAGCAGTCCTTGTGTAGTGTTATAATCCACAGGACTGATGGCACTATAGGGCACAGGACTTTAGTCAGTGGAGAACTGCAAATTCACTGCCTGCTGTGAGGAGGTGGACTTTGAGTTTAATAAAAGGGAGAAAAAAAGGCAAATAAAACAGGTATGACTGTCGATTTACAGAGTGTTATTGACAGAAACATAATTTAATTGGCAGCCAGTGAGAAATCACTGTGCAGAAGTACCAGTAAGATTTATATTGCATGAAGAATAGATTATAGTTATTGTATAACCAAGTGGTATCTTTGATTGTGTAATGCTATCTACCTACAATTTTGTACACTAGGTTATTTGTTGATATACTTTCATATGCAAAGTTTCTTGCCACAGTTAATAAGAACTATCTTGTTAAAAAAACCTTAAGATTATAAAACTGTGATAATCCAGATATGTTCTTCACAACCACTCAAACAACAACAACAGAAAGTATTTTTGTTTTTTCTTTGGGCCATTTTAAGTGTGTCAATAAATATCTTAATTTTGATTTCTTTTTTCTATAGAGTGATCCTAGGATGCCTGACAGTTTTAAAAGAAGTAAATCTAAGCAGGTTTCATATATGCTTCATGTAACAGATTTAGTAGTAAAAAATATTCAGGTGGAAGAAACATAAAGGAGCTAAATCGATATCTTGGATGTGAGACTGCTATAATAGTTCAAAAACTATGCAGGATCCTGAGAAAAACAAGAAGGCTTTGTTGCTGTTCAAGGGGGCCTAAGACAGAAGCAGCATTTGCTTCCAGTAGCTCAAATGCGATCGTGCCCATGCACACATTTTCCAGAAGACGTTATCTGGGAAGATGAACAAGAACAAACCTATAAACTTGCATTTCACATCTGGTAACAGGCAGAGATTGGTGGCACAAAGAACTGTGTGGACCTGGGAGAAAGACTTCTCAGCAGCATAGAGCAAAGGATTTGGCTTAACACACAATGCAGGATTTTTTCTCTTTAAACCTTTGTTCAGTACTGGAGAATGTTTCCTGGTTATCCAGCTGAGTTAGCAATAACACCATTCATTGGTATACATGACTCTGATTTATTTTCACCGACTGTCTGCTTTCATTTTGAAACTTCTTGATTTTCTTAAGCTCAAAGAAAGCTGCCAGCTGTCTTGGGGTATCACCCTGAGCCATGGAAATCCGAATGATTTATTAGCCCCCAAAGAGTGAGCTCAAAGCTTGAAACCCTTTTCAGACTCTCAGCAGAAGACACAAATTAGGGGGGATCTCAGTTTCCATCTCCCAGAAACATGCCAAATTCCCTTCTCTGCTTCTCTGGTTCTTATGCCACTCTTCAACATAGTGTGTTAAATAACATGACTAATATTTGCCATATGTTACTTGTCCTTTTGGGCCTCTGTGGAGGCAGAAATATGTGCATTGTTTTGACTGGCTTTTTAGGGGGTTCTAATCTAAATACATGTAACTGTGTATGTTAGAGATAGCAGGTAAGAATTCATGAGGCAGAGGGATTTTGGTCTGGAGTACTCTTTACTCATGGAAAGCGTTTATTGCAGTCTGAGGTTAATTCATAGAAAATCTTATTTTACAGAATGATTCTGCCTTAGCAGTCTGCTGAGTTTATGGCTGTAGCAGCAAGTGCAAGTAGGAGCAGATCCATAAAGCAAGATGGTACTGAGAACCCTCTGACCATTAGGTGTCTATTTATTCTGACTCATTTTGGTCTGGTGCTGTGGGAGAGCACTTTTACTGGGGCATCAAGCTTTTTCCTGGTACATGTCTTTCTGTTTTGCTTCATCCAGAAGTCCAACCATACAAGGTGAAGCAAAGCTTAGGAAACAGGGAAGACTGTGCAAATCCCCACTCTTTGTCTGAAGTAAACCCATGGTGTGGCTGTGCCTCCCAAAATGCTGTTGATCAGAGAAAGGAAGCCTGTGAAAAAAAACCCAAACAACCATTATTAGAAGCACAAGCCTTGTGCTAAGGGATATTATTGCCACTGAGGAGCTTTTCCCAGGACGTTATTTGGTACATTTAGTCTTGCTATTTTATTACCCTGCTAATAAAAGAAACAGTAATGCCACCACTAGAAGTGTATACACTACCGTGTACTTTATCTTTTGCAGTCTCTTGTTCTCTGGTTAACTTACTGACACTGACCTCTTTCTCTCTGTGGCACTCAAGAACCAGACTATGTCTTAATGTGCCTCTTGTGCAAATGATTTTTGCTAGTTCAGCATGTCCCTGATAATCGGTTTCTATAATTTGGTTTTCTCCATTCATTGATTGCCCAAATATGATTTTGCAATGAAAAAAATCCCTAGTCATAACTACAAAAATGACAGGCAGTACTTTTTGTAATCTCCATATTTGATGCATGAAAGAAGGCTAAATTCTTGTTTGAATAAACAACATAATAAGGTTATTGAGAATAAGACCATTACTATATAAAATTATGTCTAAGTGGCAGATATAATTAACATTGGATTGTAATTACACTAATTACAAGTCACATTAAGATACTCCAGTAATGACAAAGTGAGCACCCTATAATTGAATGGAATAAGCAGGGAAACATGCTGCTCGCACTAATTACCTAAATGAGCTAATATGTCTTCAGAGTGACAGTCATGCTCAGTGTTATTACACAGGCAAGACAATTTGGTAAGTTAAAAAAATCTAATTTCCTTCCTTCCTTCTCTTTAGAACCCATTTCAAATCATCAGCAGCTTCAGAATTTCTCTCTTGAGCCAAAAATAGAGAGATCCCACAGTTCAGGCCTTTTCTAATTTTGTTCAGCAAAGTACAAATTTCAGGGTTACACTGCAATTTTGACGTATTCCTGCTGCTTTAAAAGTAAAATTTGGCTTGTTCTGTGTTTACTGGTAGGCTTCTTTGGCAAGGCAATCCACTGTGATTTTTTTCATTTTTCTAAATTTGAAACAAACAAAATAATGTAACTTAAGCTCAGTGTGTACTACAGCATAAAGCATACTTATTTTGTTGGCTCCAGAGTAACAAATATGGCTTATAACAGTCTGGCTCCAGTTGTGCCCTTGAGAGTGGTAAAATTTGAATTATTCAAGGCAATTAGTGGGAGCATTGCAGTGGAACTCAAATTTCAGCTTAAGCTTCTAAGAATAAAAACTAATATAAGAATAGGAATTCTACATATTATGGAAAAAGAAAGCACATTACTTTTTTCTTTAAACACCTCCAGCTGTCTGGGGCTCTGATTTGGGAGGAGAAATAGCAGAACAGACACTTTAACAATCTAAAATAGTTTACTAGGAATTAAAATAGAGCCAATGTACTTCATCAGATTGTCTATATTTCAAACTGATCAGAAAGACTTATTACTATTATTTTTACTTTGTGTGGTTTGATTCTCAGGGACGCAGAATACCAATGATTCCCATTCTTTTGGTGATAATCAAAAAAAAGGAAGCATATGGTTTCTTAGCAATATTTTTGACTGTTGTTGTTTATTTTTATCCCAGGGTGTAGGAGGTTCACTTGCAGAGCAGTTCTGTGCCAGCACTTTGATGAACTCTTTTCCTGTCACCAGGAACACCATGAGTTTTTAGGAAGCATTTGAGAGAGGATGAGGAGGTAGTTGAGTGGGATGGTGTCCTCAAATGTAAAGATATGTCAAAACTGCTTATAAAAAATGTAATGTAGGGGTGTCTTGAAGGCCCATCCTCCCCTACAGAGATTGGAGAGGAGAAAAAAGGTGATAGGGCCTTGAAGGCTTAGGTCAGTTAAAAAAAAATAAAAAAAATATAATTCCTGGCAAGGAAATTAGGCAAATTAAGCAGTTGGTGGTTTAAAAATTTCTGAAGTCATGCTGATTTATTTTTGAGTTTAAGAAGTAAGGGAGACTGCAATATTCCTATCCTTGGAGGGTGGATCTTTATAAGAACAGAAGAAGTTCCAGGGGCTGGAAGTGGAGGAAGCAATCTGGAAGAGAGTTAGGGTAAGGGACACCAGGGACAGATGGCAAAGCAGCTCCAGAGACCTCATTAAAAAAGGAGGAACATGGAGAAAGGACAATGGGAGGAGCATGGGTAGCATTCAGCATTTTCAAGATGACAGAGGCTAAATACATGTTTGTACCATAAGGGGAAAGATGGAAAAACAAAACATTAAAAAAATGTGCAAGGAAGAAAGAAGAAAAAGAGTGATCAGGTAGAGGATTAGAATTGAGGCTTGAATGAGACGCAGCCAACAAGGAAATAGGAGTGTTCAAGGAGAAGTAAATGTATCTCTTTATCTTGGTCTTACAGAGACTACACAGAACTAGGCCAGATACTGACAACTATGTTCTAGAATATGAAAATTTTATTTGGTTTACAATGAATCACCACTTTGATGGACCTTCAGACCATGCTTTATTATTCTTAGAGGTTTGAAAAGGAAATAAAGGATAAAGCCCTAGATCTGCTTTAAACTTTTCATCTAGAGTCTACTTGGATCCTGTGTTGTCTTGTTCCTGATCATGCAGATTCATTTAGGGACTTAGTTAATGTATAAACACTTAAATCCTTCCTTAGATTTACAAAGATGGAATGTCAAAGATGACAGCCCATTAGTAATCCACACTACCTATGATAATATATATTCAAAAAAAAGAAAATAGTACATGAATTTATATGAGCAGATAGGTTGATCCATTAATCTGCAGGCATGATGCAGATATGTGTTTTACAACTGTAGCAAAATGGCATACTTATATTAATTACTTATTTGAACAGATAAATTAAAAATTGTTGCCTAAATGTTTAAGTACATTTAAAAAAAGACCTCCAGTAACTAAAGTTTTTTTGATTGAAAGCATTATCCATAAGAAGTTACCTGAGAATGTAAGTTCCAGGGAAAATTGTGATTTAAATTCAGAAAACCATCAAATGAATAATTTTAACAGATTCTCAGCTCTTCTTAAACAGATGACTGTGTTTGCAACTGAATGTTTGATAAATGAAAGAGACAAAATGTTCTACTTTTCAGCACATTTTTATCCACAGCTGGTGCACAGACTGAGACTGAGTGTATGTTAGCTTTAGCTGTGATTTTTCAAGTTGAGGTTTACTATATTTAGCTCTACATATATTTGGAATTGATGGAAGTAAATTTTTTAACATTGGAAAATGTTGCTGAGCTGGACTTTGATCCGGCCTAGAACTATTAGTGTTGCTTCTTGATCACAGAGTCTATGAAGTTGAGAATCACTGGCTCCAGGGACCCCAGCCAAACTCAGTGAGACATTTTCATCACTCCTAACATCAGATTGAAGCCATCGTGAGACACGCTCTTTCTTTTCCTAAATACATACATAGAATTCTACACCCAGATACATACTGTTGTAGGATCTGTGCCTTAGCGCATTTGTAACAAAGGGTGCATAACTGTTTATTAGGATCGTGCAGTGTGTTTGAGGCATACTGTACACATGTGTAAGCATTTTTAATAACAGTTATTATGTTAGAAAGTATTTAACTTGGCAAAGACTTTTAGTATGTGTTTTTCTAAATGGCTGTTTGCCTAACTAGTATGATAATAAAAAGGCAGTTTCATATTTCCATTCTTATTCAGTAGGTGTGACTTTGCTTACACACCTGCTGAAACACTCTTTGAGTCATCACTGTTATTATGAACATGCTTAAGTTCATGTAGATGTTGTATATATTAAACATATCTTTAACTTTTACAGAAATAATTGTTATATACATTCTGCTAATAGCTTTCTGTGTGGCTCTGCAGAAGTTTTTTAATGTACTGCTTGCATTCCCATCTGTAAAATGGGGTAATATTGCATTTCTAGCTACTGAATGTGTTCTAGTGTTGATATTGATATTGGTAGCTATTCTCCACTTGCTAAAAGCTATGCAATTTCTAGCTTATGAAAATGTTATGATAAAGCCATTAAGAAACGTTATTTGAATGATTAGAAAATAAACAGTTCAAGGCTCTCACCATGCTCTCACCAATACCAAAGTTAATTTAGTTATTTAGAATGGCAATTCAGTCAGATTGGCCAAAACATAGTTTGCAGCCACTCAAGATAAATAACAATCACAAAAAAAAAGAGTAATTTATTCCAATTTGATTATAACAGGGTAAGCACGGGGCTGGTGGTCTGAAAAGGGGAAATTGCAGGCTCTGTAGCACAACTGCAGTTGTTTCTGCCAAACTACTTTAGCAAAGGTGTTGATGTTTCACTGTAGGGACAGCCATCTTACAATCAGCATACTATTTTTCTGCTAATACATTACTCTGTTTTATTAACACTGAGATTGGTGTAATGTGTCATATATAAGGAATCTCTATTGTGAAAATGCAGAGAAATTTTCTGTAATCTCTATGTTCTCAGAGCTGCTTTCAGTTGGGCTTCTGCTTGCTCTTGTTGAGCAGCATGTGGTCCAGTTCTCATACACATCCTAGCAGTTGCTTCAATATGCATTTTATTTTAGGCTACAGCGAACAACAGAGAACATGTCAAACTATGGTGAGGGCAATAAGGGATTTTAACCTGGACATACTCTTGCTTTGTGAATTAGGATGTGAATTAAGGTGGTGAAGGCCACAACCTGTGCTGTGTAGGATACCTGCGTCTGAACTACATTTAGCAATATAAATAATAATCCTCTCAGTTTACTCTGTAGTTAAATAGCTTTGGTGATTCACTTCTTTCACATGATGCAAATATTTATGACTTGTAAAGAATATGATATCCAATCAAAGATCAGATTTTTTTTGGATAGTGGAAATGGCTAGACATCTGAGAATAAGAAACTAGGAAGATCATATTTGCTTAGAAGAGCAGAAAAGACTTTGATGATACAAAATGTCCTCCAAAGCCAGTTGAAATCCTTGTTTTAAGAAGCTCAGCTTTTGTTCAGACTTCTAATAGAGGAGGTTGTGATTCTCTAAACCTCTGTGAGATGTAAAAAATGTGCTGAAGTATTAGGTATCTGGACTCAGCTGCTTTGTATTGCAACATATTAGTCCCTCTTTGGAGCTACCAAGACTGAAATTCTGTGTTTCTCAGTCAAATACAAGTTTAATATTGCCTTGCTGATGGATGTGTAGTCCTATGAGAAGAACAGATCTTCCGCCTTTTTAATTCTGTACTCTTGCAACCTACCAGCCAGTGGGCCTAACTATTGTCACTCCCCTTCACTAGCACCAGCTTTGGATGAATTGAAAAGGAGGAGAGAGAAAATATGAATTTGATTATAGCCTGCTGAAATGGAAAATGAATTGATGTGCCTCCATCCTTTCAGAGCCGGCACGACTCATGATTTATTTTGAAGAAATCTCATTCAGGTTTTAGAGTAAGCAAAGAGGATCCATCTGGTGATTTTACAGCTCATGGACTATGGAAGGGATTGAATTGACAGCTTTTATAGCTCTGTTGTCTCAAAATCTGAAAACATTGAAAGTTTTTAGTTAAAGGAAAATACTGATCAGGAAACAGGGTTCACTTGGAATCCATATGAAGGGCAATTGTTGACCAGTCTGTGGATGTACTGAGCAGCAGTCTAATACAGTAATTTTGAATTTTACATTTTTTATAAAAATCAATGACTGTGTGATTAAAACTTTGTCTGATAACTCAGACTTAAAATTGAATGACCAAATTAACTCACTAAATACTTACCCAGCTTGAGGTGTTCAAAGCATTTGTGCCAGGGTTGAAGTTGCATCTTGATTAATTGCAGTAGAGGAGACACACAGGAATCCTATTTCATAGATTCCTTTTCCATTTGGAAGTACAATTAATCCCTTCTCCCCACCCCATACAATAGTTAGTCTGATTAGTGCCAGTTGGTTATTACTGTAAATAATTTATATAAATTGCCCCCTATTTAGGAGGAATAGAAATATTTGCAATGTTGTTTGTCTTTTATAACTGGCTATTTAATGTAGGAATGCTACAATAGTATAAAACCTGAAACCTGCTAAAATGACTTCACTTTTGCACTGTAACCCTATGTAATGAATCAGCAGTGGTACTAACAGCAATTTGGAATGAAAGTACATACTTTGCCAAATTAAGATATTAGGGAAAGTATATATGAGCTAAAAGCATTGATCCTATTGCCAAACAGCAATTGTCAGTTCTACTTCTAATGAAAACAATTCATTTGCAGAAAATAGGAGGACTATAATCTTGCTTATTAGAAACAGTTATTAAAACTTTAGAAATTAGAAACTGAAAAAAAGGAGCTAAGATGAATCATGCCGTAGATGAGCATATAAAGGAAAGTATGTTTTATGCTCTTTTTGTGCATGTGGCTATGTGAAATGAAAGTAATTTATCAGCCATCAGACTTAGAGTGAAGGTGATGGACAGGGTTTTGTGCATTTTCTTATTCATCTTTTTCTTGTGAAAATGACATGCTTCAAGCCTTAAACCCATTTTTTTCATCTTTTCATCTTTGTTCTGTGGAAAAGAGGCCTGAGGAAGGATGTGTCTGCAGATCCCAGTTGAGAATGTGCTTTCCATTCAGTGCCTTGACTGTTATGTTTGTTCTACCGTTAAAAAAAAAAAAAGATATTTCACATATCTTGCACCAAAGCTGGAGGAATCCAAGACTGCACAGGATGCGAGGTCATCTCACACAGGTGAGGGGTTTTATCGCATATTCTCTTCATCTTCTTAAATATGGGGTTGACTGAGGATTTCCCTTCTGGAAAACTGCTAGTAGAATATGTCTGAAGCACATCTTGTTTTTCAGTGACCCAAGACATAGGCACATCTCAAGATTAATTTTCCCTATTATTTCATATTTTCATTTATACTCTTCTGAAGTTCCACAGTAGCCTGAAATTTTAACAGTACATTAATTTTACTTCTTGCCAATTCTTTTCCTTCCAGTTTCCTCACAAAGTAGAAAGATGGAAATCAACATAAAGCTTTGGCCAACCTGGAACAAGTTCTGGGTACCGGTCTGTTTTGCAGAGTCATTTCAGGCAGTGACCAGAGATTATGAATTTGGTACATGTGTTGTCAGCACAAGTCTACTTTCTGAAATCTGTTTAAATGGCTTTAGTAATATACAAGGCAATTTAGTAATGTGTAACACCTAAAGCTGTAATTGAGTAATTTCAGTGATTTTAAAACTTTTATTTAAAGGCATAGAAGGGTGATGTGGTATGACTGAGGTATTGCTATAAGCTAAGGAGTTTCTGCAGTAAATTCCTGTAATGCAGTAAATTCCTGTAACATCGTAAATTCCTGGTGCTGGCTGTTTTGGTAGATTCACAACTAGGAAATACATTTTTCCATGTTGGTCACGCAGGAAACTTTTTTGGCTGCTGCCTCCCAGGCTGTGGTTACGAATTTCTGGTTCTATAGCACAAATCAGTATTCAGATGTTTCTGCCTAAAAATTCCTCTTTACTGACAACTTAAAAACTTGATTTTTTTAATTTATGCCATCTCTGAGACTCATGTTAGAAAAAATGTGCTTGGATTTCATGCTAAATCCAGAAGCGGGGTTGGTGTTACTAAACTAGAAATAGCATTTTTATTGAATGAAGCTGTACCTGATATGTGTTGTGATTGTATTCCAGGATCCTGGTCAGTCTATACTCAAAAGGGTATGTTTCAAAAACTAAAGTACTTTTGGAACAGAAACTGTCAAAGATGGCTCTATCAAAGATACCTGGCATTAGTCTAATGCAATGAGACTACAAATTATGTCAGGGTGAAGTGAAACACTTAGTAGTTCTGCTGCGTAAAATGGGACTGGCAGCATCTTCTTGCTGCCATGTGAAATAGTTTCTTAATTACAACCACAGCTGAAATGAGTAGTCGTTGGGAATCGGAATGAGTTTGTATAAACACTTACATTATCAGGAAATATAAATACTTTATTTATTCATAGGGCAGCTACCATCTTCCTAGTATAGTTATTTGATGGACACTTGTGCTGTTTCAATCCACTCAGAATTAGAAATTGTTCTTTTGTGAAAGAACTTTATGGCAAAAGCACTATAATTTAATTTAGTATAATGTCTTTAAAACAATGATGTTTGTATTTTAAGTGAATATTTTATATGTTGTGTTTAATTAAAATGAAAGTCTGCTACTGATCTAGGAAACGCAAAACAGACTTGAGTTCGTATTTATGAAGTGTAACAATATTGGCAAGAAACAACTTATCTTGTTTATGAGACATGCCTCCCATTGCAGCTACAGATTGCAGACATTTTATTGCTGAGCTTTACATGGTTTACAATTCAACAAATGTAGCGAAACTGTCATCATGAAAATAAGCATATAAATGTAGGTTTGGATGATTTTGTTTTTTAAGGATAGTATTTACAGATCAAAATGTGTTTCCGGTAACTGCATTCTGGAATACTTCTTGTTTTTAAATCCCTGTAAAGACAAAGTAGTCCTAGAGAACAGTCTTCCAAATACAAAAGGGAAGGGGGTGAAGTTTTTGCATCTATTTATAGGTTACTGTAAATTATACAGCCTGGCTTGATTCTCTAGGATGGTGGTTGATAAGAATCATAGAACTATAGAATAGTTAGGGTTGGAACAGACCTTAAGATCATCTAGTTCCAACCCCCCTGCCATGGGCAGGGACATCTCACAATAAACCCATGCCACCCAAGGCTCTGCCCAACCTGGTCTTGAACCTCCCCTGTTTAAGTTGGACTTGATCTTAGAGGTCCCTTTCAACCTGGTGATTCTGTGAAGTTTGAACCTGTTACTCCTCGTCCTGTCACTACAGTCCCTAATGAAGAGTCCCTCCCCAGCATCCCTATAGCCCCCCTTCAGAAGGGGGGCTGCTGTGAGGTCTGCATGCAGCCTTCTCTTCTCCAGGCTGAACAGCCCCAGCCTTCTCAGTCTATCTTCATACAGAAGGTGCTCCAGCCCCTGATCATCTTCGTGACCCTCCTCTGGACTTGTTCCAACATCTCCATGTCCTTTTGATGTTGAGGACACCAGAACTGCACACAATACTCCAGGTGAGGTCTCATGAGAGCAGAGCAGTGTAGAGGGGCAGGATCATCTCCCTCGACCTGCTGGTCACGCTCCTTTTGATGCAGCCCAGGATATGGTTGGCTTTCTGGGCTGCAAGCGCACACTGAAGCTGCCTCATGTTCATTTTCTCATTGACTACCACCCCCAAGTCCTTCTGCGCACGGCTGCTCTGAGTCTCTTCTCTGCCCAACCTGCAGCTGTGCCTGGGATTGCTCAAACTCTGATTGGTTTGAGAAGGAGGAGACTTGAAAAAATATAAATACCTGAAAAGTATTGCCTATGAAAATTGAGACTATTAGCCTTAGTCTGATCCTTGGAGCTGCAGAAATTGGTTCTGGCCATCACTCTGCTATGAGAAGTATCCACCTGAGAGCTGAGTTCCTTCTGCACCCCTTCATGTCTTTCATTATACTTTGCTCTAGTTAATGCTCTAAGTAATGAAAGCGCACCCAAGTCAAAGTATGACTCAACGTTTATATTTTTCATTAAAACATATGACAACATTAAATATCTCCTATAGCTAACCATTTAATTGCATTTTTTCCCAGGATATTTATTAGTACAGAGGATCTGTACTTCAATAGTGATAATAATAATAGCACTGCGAGATAAACACTCTGCTGTGAAAAACAAGTACTTAATTTTCCAGCAGCCAGGATTTTCTGTTGGTTGGTGATGCCAACAGATCTTACCCATTTTTCATGTGAGAAAGGTGAGGCGAGCAGCAAAGTGGATGTGCCACACTCATACCATGTGGGATGAAAGGGACAATGACTGAATTTCACTACTTTCTGCTCACATAACAGCACATAGAATCATAGAATAGTCAGGGTTCGAAAGGACCTTAAGATCATCTAGTTCCAACCCCCCTGCCATAAACAGGGACACCTCACACTAAACCATGCCACCCAAGGCTTCGTCTAATCTGGCTTGAATACCGCCAGGGATGGAGCACTCACAACCTCCCTGGGCAACCCATTCCAGTGCCTCACCACCCTCACAGTAAAGAATTTCTTCCTTATATCCAATCTAAACCTCTCCTGTTTAAGTTTGAACCCATTACCCCTTGTCCTGTCACTACAGTCCCTAATGAAGAGTCCCTCCACAGCATCACCTACAATGTGCACAATAAGTGCAAATGCAGATTCTGAGTAGTCACTAGATGCTGCGAAACTGGTCAGCTTATTCAGCAGTAGCGGTAAGGTTTTGTTAAAAAGTTTGTTTGTTTTCCATATCTGCATTTATTCACTGGACACAAAATGAACAGAAACAGAACAGAATAGGTTCGACTACAAAGTGGTACAAATCTCTGATCACTAAGGTGCAGGACTGTTTTTGAGACCTCATGAATGTCTTCTTCGCTCCATTTCATCCTGAGCATGTTCCACGCTGCCAAATTTCTTCTAAGATTTTTCAGATGACTGAAAATCCAGGGATTCATTATCCTCTGCCTTACTCATTTTTCACATAACAATATTTTGACCAGTTTAATCATCTGCACGGAGAGTGTGGAAGGCTTGGCAGCTACTTGGCATACTAAGATAGATTCCCAAAAAGACCAGATATGCTTCTGAAATGTTGGAGAAGTGATGATATATAATTTGCTTATTAATCATATGGGAGAACAGACAGAGTATGTATCTGATACTCACTTCTCTCCCTCTCACTGAATTCTCTCGTCTGAATACCTGAATCACTTAGGATATAAATCCCTGCATTGTTGTTTCATGTTTAATTGGCTCCATGTCATCGTTAGGAAAGCAAAATGAGTCTCTAAGTCTTGTGCTTAATGATTTTATGATTTTGTGGCTTCTAATGAAGTTATGTCAGTACTGTTTCTAAGCTTACATGATTTTAAGTCTGAACAGTGTAAGTTGCAAATATGTAAGCAGTCACCAGCTTTTTAGTTCCTGCAGAATATGTAATGTTTTTCTTGTTCCCTTGAAAAACTAATGAACTGTGCCCTCAAGCAAGTTATGTGACCTTTATCTTCTTTAATCATTTTAATGTTGATGCTCTTTTAACATTTCATACCCTGAATTTAAAATAATTTTGCTGAATTAAATAGTAGGTCTTTAGATAGTTGGATTCTTTTTGGTGGTAAACCTATGGGAAATTGAGCTTGTATTAGATGAAGTCAAATGTCTTTTCTGTGTGAAATGGGAGGCGGTGTGAAATAACACAACATGTAGAAAGCTAGATATTATGTGTTCTCTGATGTCTACACAGACAGACAAGTATCGGTGCAGAAAGTGATTATTCCAACATATTTGAAATCCATATGTTTATTCCTTCTTTCTTACAAGATGGCAGCTTGCATGTAATGAAAAAAATGTGAAATAGGCTTAGATTCCTTGCTGTGTAAAAGCAGCAAAGTTCTTGTACAGGAATGATCTTAATATTGGCCAGTATCAGAGTTGAATGCACTTCTGCTTTGATTGTTACAGAAATCTTCTGTATAAAGTGTAGCAGATTTAGATGTGCCCAGAGCAGAAATCTGGAGCTGGGACCAACATGTGGGTCATTGCATCTAGCTGGAAAATGTAAAGGAAAAAAGGAGGTGAGAGTATTGAACTGACTGACAGCTGCTGTGTTATTTCTATCTTTCTGACTAGTTGCTTATTGAACTAGATAGAGAAGTATGAAGTGTTGCAGTTCTGTGCTGAGATCTGCAGCCTGCCCTAGGCTGGCTTTTACTGATGTCAGTGAATGCAAATGCAATGAAGGTATTAAATATTTTTTAGACATAGATGTGGCAAAGTTAGTTGGCTTTTGTAGGGCCAGGAGGCATTTATTGAATATATGAGTTAATATAGGCATTAGTTATCATTGTTTAAGGGTATAAAACCTGTATTTATAGATATTTTTAATAGTACTAAAATTTTATTTATTTATTTATTTTAATTTACAGTAGGCTATAGTATAACCTGTCATAGGTAGATCTATTGGTTCTAATATAACTCACTGATAGGTTATCATATTACTGGTATAACACAAAATAAGTAGGTTATAATGTAATCTACTGTAAAGAAGACTGGAAGCCTTAATGTTCACTTAGGAATTTGGTATGCCAGATGTTTACTTTACAGATGAGGGCATATTTGAAATTTAAGAATATTTACATCTTATATATTATTACAATTAATTGAAGCAAATATGATTTATTCTCATTCCTTTGACTAGCACATAGACATTTGAAGTCCTTTTTGTATGAATTACAGTCAATCAGCTAAAATCAATTAAATGAACTTTTTTATTATTCATGTTCAAAAAGTTATCAAGGTTAGGATGTTAATAAGTAACACTATTAATGCTCATTTATGACACTCCATTAATGCTTCAAATAAATACTGTACACTGCTAAAATTTTGTGATGCCACAGAAGTTTACTTGGAGATTAGAAATAATTCTTTGCTCTTGGTTCACGGGCATGGTGCTTGGTGTTTTTTTGTGCTTGCCAGTGGGAAGTTTGGCCTAAAGCCAGTGCTTCTGGATAAATCCCTGCAAACTAGCAGGATATGATCTGTTCAGGCTCCCTTGGTGTCTCTGAGGAACCTGGTCCCTTTCAACACAACTCCTGTTTACACAAGGATGTTGTCTCTGCAAAAAGACAGCATTTGAATCTGACTTGCTTTAGCTCCCTTTACTCTGAGTCCCAGTACCAAATAGGGTTTAGAACAGAACAGAATGCAAGTTTATTTAACAAACCTTAGCCAAAATGTAGGGGAGAATTTCAAAGCTTGTGCTTGGTGCAAGATTTTACAAAAGAAACAATTCAGTCTCAGTTAATTTATCAGAAGCTGCTTCTTTTATTATTTCCAAATATCTCCCTTGGATTCATCTTTCAGTTGCCATCCTGGACCCTCTCCCAGCATCCAGCTAGAAAATATTCCTCTGAATTCCAGTAATCAACCATGGCCTCTTCATTTTTTCTTTTTTCTTCAGTGCAAATTTATAATATATATTTTATTATTCTCTTTTTTGTTGTTGTTGTTTCGGTGGGGTTTTTTGTCGTGGGTTTATGTTGGTTTTTTTTTTTTTTTTCTTA
>NDXB01013358.1:15470-39357 GCA_002631895.1 Agapornis roseicollis | reverse complement strand
TGGTTTTTTTTTTTTTTTTTTTTTTTTTTCTTAATAGAATCCAACCTTTTCAACTGTTTTCGGATGTTTCTGGATTTTTTTCAAGTTCACAATCCTCTGCACATCATGCAACAAAAAGCAATAAGCAATAAGCAATGATCATGTAAGTGCTGATTAGCGGCATGTGCCTAGGGTTTGTAGCTATCACCTACAGCATCTTTGGACACGTTTTGATTCCCAGATCCAAGAGCATAACATGTTGTCCAGATATGTTTCAGATCTGGAGTCCATTAAGTTTGACAGTGGAAGCTTTTTCTTCTAATGTACCTCTAATCTTGGCTCCGGACAGCTCGTAACTAAAAGGAAGGATGGGGAGCATTTTTTCCTCTCTCATTTTCTTGACTTATAGTGCCTTCACTAAATTTTCTCCCAGGCTTTATCCCAGGGCTTTTACCCTGCTCTTCAGCTGCCCTGGTCTGGGTTGCTCCCCCTACCACCTTGCCTCTTCCCTTTGCCTGTCCTGTGGCTCACCAGCTATGAAACACATTTCTGCTGTCTGTCCTTCAAGTGTGCCTCCTGTCAGGGTGGGATTTTTTGTGACATTAAAAGCACTAGAGAGACCTATTTCAGTTTCTAGTCCTGTAGTGCTGCTACAAGTGCAGGAGCAAAAAAGCTTTTACAGAAAGGAGATTTAGAAGAAAGGTTTCAAAGATGGTAAAGCTGTTCTATTTCACTGGCACAGAAAGTCAGTTCTACTAGTTCAGTTCAGACTTGTGGCAGCTTGTTAAGCTGCATGTTGCTGAGATGACTTTTATTACACTATGTGCATAATTATTTACTAAAAGTATTTGCCTTTCTTTGTAATTCAGAGGTGCCAAGTTACAATTCACTCTGCACTAATGATCCTGTCTTTGGAGGCATTTTCATGTACCTGAGTAGAAGACAAATACTTCAGATATTTTGTGTGGTTTTTTTTTTTTTTTTTTGTTTTTTTTTTTTTTTTTAATTTTTGTTGTTTTCACATTTTGCTCCCATAAATCATTACCCATCCAAATATTTGACCATAAAAATGAATTCAAATGTTGGAAATAGAAAATATTTATTGGAGAAATATCCTTGAAATGTCATTTCAAATGTTTGGACAAAATTGAATTTAGCTGTGATGGACTGTCAAGAATGGTCAATATTCAGGGTAATATTTACATCTCAAATGCAGATAATAATAAAAAGCAAACCCTCCCACCCTTATTCTGTCAGCAACACTTACAAGTGTGCTAAAGCTACTATAACTTGTTCTCATGCTTTCTACTGACTATAATTCATCATGTGAAGCTATCAGCTTGAAAATAAAATATTGCTACATAGTGTGGAGATTGATAGCCATGGGTTGTTTATTGATTGCACTGAAAAAATGAAAAGAGTTAAAAAAAAGAATTATTTTTTTTAAGCTGATAGTGCCATGATAGCTGATTTGAAATCTGCCATTTTCTTTTTTACAGTTCTGTATAATGTGGCTGCAACATAGAAAGATACAGAAAATAAGGTATTATGTTATTGTGCAAAAGCCAGTTTCACATTATTTTTCTTTCCATATGTTTTCCAGTGCATTAAATATTTAAAATAGTGTCATCACTCTTCAAAAATGAATATACTTGTCAATTCACCCCTATTAGTCCTTTCAGTCTCAGTCTTTCTCATGCTTTGAAGAGTTCTGAATTTTGCAATAGAAATATATTTCCAAAATAAGAGGAAAGCTGATTGAACAGAGCATATAAAAGGGCAATGTACCCTTTTCTCTAAATAAATCAGATGACACCAGATTTTCTTATTACCTACTTAGTTTAAAGTGAATGAACCAGTTGCCTGGTTCCTGAAGTTCATGGTGTCTCTGCTGAGGGGAGATAATAAAACTAAAGACCTTAGACTATAGGACAGGTCAGTGAAGCCTCAAATAAAACGAAATGTAAGGGTGGGGGTGAAAGCAAGGTGGGAGTCGATACTACAATATGGGCTAAGAGATCCATGAATTAATTTGTTGCAGTATAGGTCTCTCCTCTTTTCCATAATTCTGAGTCACAGTTATTGTGGATCAATTCATGTGCTGGATTCCTAATTCAGCAGTTGGTTCCAAATTTAGTAGCCATGGCTATGATCACTCAAACATAATCATAGACTCATAGAACCATAGAATAGTTAGGGTTGGAAAGGACCATAAGATCATCTAGTTCCAACCCCCCTGCCATAAGCAGGGACACCTCACACTAAACCATGCCACCCAATGCCTCATCCAACCTGGCCTTGAACACTGCCAGGGATGGAGCACTCACAACTTCCCTGGGCAACCCATTCCAGTGCCTCACCACCCTCACAATAAAGAATTTCTTCCTTATATCCAATCTAAACCTCCCCTGTTTAAGTTTGAACCCATTACCCCTTGTCCTGTCACTACATTCCCTAATGAAGAGTCCCTCCCCAGCATCCCTATCGGCCCCCTTCAGATACTGGAAGGCTGCTATGAGGTTTCCATGCAGCCTTCTCTTCCCCAGGCTGAACAGTCCCAACTTTCCCAGCCTGTCTTCATATGGATGATGCTCCACTCCCTTGATCATCCTCATGTCTCTCCTCTGCCCTTGTTCCAACAGCTCCATGTCCTTTTGATGTTGAGGACACCAGAACTGCACACAATACTCTAGGTAAGGTCTCATGAGAGCAGAGCAGTGTAGAGGGGTAGGATCAGCTTCTTCGACCTGCTGGTCACACTCCTTTTGATGCAGCCCAGGATATGGTTGGCTTTCTGGGCTGCAAGCACACACTGAAGCTGGCTCATGTTCATTTTCTCATTGACCACCACCCCCAAGTCCTTCTGCGCAGGGCTGCTCTGAATCTGTTCTCTGCCCAACCTGTAGCTGTGCCTGGGATTGCTCTGACCCAGGTATAGGACCTTGCACTTGTCATGGTCAATGGATATGTGCACCTGCATACATGGAGGTGTGAATAATCTATAATGTCTGTTTCCATATATATATTATATATATATATGATAATACTCTGGTGAGTTCCAAAAATGTCTTAGTTAAAAATAAATAAATCCAACATGTCCAGTCAAGGATTTGTTTTAAGCAGAAGCTATAGCTCCTAGCACTTTTTTTATATTTTAATTTTGTTTTAATACTACAAAGAGAAACCTTTGTTTGCAGTCAGGAAGAGCACCTGTGGAATCTTTAAACATTTTCAGGCATGTTTTAAAAGCTCAACCTTGTGGTAAAGATTTAATCTAATCTATCAAAGTGGTATAAATAATGTAGACATAGCCTTAGGTGTCACTTCTTCCCCTCACAGGTCAGAAAATAGCTGAAGAGTTGCTCTGCTGCATTTTAAACTTTTGGTGAGTCATAGCAGTGACAGGATCCAGTGTTATCCTTGAATTATAGGCATCTAATCATCTAAATCAGTGATTATTTGTAAGGTCCAAAACCACACACACAAACCACCAAGCTTCTGACCACAATAAAACATAAATAGTAAGATAGTGTCTCATTAAAAAAAAAAACAACAAAAAAAGTTGCAGATATACCTCTAAAGGCCTTGCTTTTCAAGTAATTAAAAAAATTACCCAGCAGAGGTTAGCTGATTTATGTTTGACAGATTACATACTTCTTGATGAATGTCTCTTGAAAACTAAATCTCTAAGACAAAGCCACCTTAGTTTTGGTAAGATTTAAGTAAAAAGACCTACAGTATGCAACATAAAACATACTTCAGTTATGCAGAATTCAAAGGTACTAATGTTTTGCCAGAAGTTTGTTTTCACAACAGAATCTGGCTGAGCAGCTGCAGTTACTGTAATGTGCCTGCACCAGTGTGAGTTTACAGTTCCTGCAAGGCCCTTCTGGTGTTTGAGAGGTCATTCATCATAAGAAGACATAACTCCAAAACATTCCTTCCCATTTTCATTAAATATCTGTATTTTGTATCATTTCTTAGAAGATGTATTTTGGTCTGGTCATTGATGGATTGTGAATTCAGGTTAATTTCCTAAGTGTAAATTTAATTATTTCATGCAGATACCACTTTGATTCAGAAAGGTGTTTTCTACTATAGACATAATAATTGAGAAGGATGATAATTTCTGGTGAATGCTTCATATGAAAGTACAAATGATGAAGTACTTTACTGGTTCCAATGCATGTTTACAGTCACAACTGATGAGGTACTTCATGTGTAGTTTCCTATATAGGATGAAATTATAAAATGTGCATTTCTTTCACTCAAATATGCACATATGAAAAGATTGTTTTATAATATGAAGAACAGAGCTGAAGAAGTCATATTTATCCATTTCTGCTTCAACATTCTGAGTTGAATAAACATTGTGCTTTGTATGTTTGCCTTGTACATATTCGAATGCACAAGAATTGCTCCCAGATTGGGAAACAAGTTTAAAAAGTGGGTTCAGTGAATATTTTGGTCTGCTGGGAATCAGCATTGATTTGTGGGCATGCATGGGAGGGATTGGGGTCTCTACCTGGGCTGTATGACAAAGAAAAGAAGCCTTCAAAAGAGGGTGAGATGAAGGAGAGAACTGTGCTTTGGGTGTGATGAACGTACAGAGGACTGATCTTTCCCTCTGAACTTGTATTTCTAGCCACAACCAGATCAATGCTAGTATAATGCTGACACTTCCCCACATATCTGAAGGAACCACAAGCCTAGACTTAACTGACACCTGCTCTTTCTTTAATTTGGCATGTCAAGATAACTAAGCCTGTGAAGGTGTTGCTGTCATGTCTTATTTGCATCACCTTCCAGATTGTTGCCTTTAGCTTGGCGAGTCAGCTCTGGAGGGTCTGCTCGAGTGACAAGTGTTTCCAGGATGACTTTCTGTGTCTCACCCTGTGAAACAGAGCTAATCCACTACATCAAATATGTAGTGATGGTTCATAAGATACACAGCTGAAACTTTTTCCACATAAATCTTTGTGATACTGTACACAAATGACTTTAGTATCTTATCAGTGCAGTGTGAAATGTGCAGATTTTGCAGTGTGGGAGTTTCCACAAATATTCTAAGGACCTGCATGAAGGTGTGATTGGCCAAAAAGGCATAAAGAATGAGTGAAATGAGCCACTATGCAGCACAGCATTGCCATCACATGTTCAGCAAGTGTTTCTTTGTGTCTTCTGGAATTTCAGTTCTTTGAAAACTATCAGCCAGATCACGAGTGGTGTAGAAAGACGTACTAGGGAAAAAGCTAAGAAAGCAGAAAAAATGGCTATTCTTCTGCTTCCAGAACTGTGTATGAGAAAGAAAACTATTCTGCAGCTTATTAGGCACATCCGTTGCTGAGGGACACAACACAGCTGCAGACAGGGCAAAACATTGCATGCATTATCTTCTGTTTTGGGTATATCAGTTCCCTAAATTGCCCTGCTGTGGTCTTGTGTGGTGTTAAGGAAAGGTAAAACAAAGGTGGGGAGGTAAATTCTGCTGGATGAGTACTGGGGAGTCCTGTGTGGTGGTAGAGAGCCTTCAGCCCTGGTCCTCTGTGCTACTGAAGACATGCCATGTCCCAACTGGGCATGAGATGTGACCTCTTACGTATTCTGGGCGTTGCAAAGAAGCATTTTTATATGTAATCTATGTGGCTTAAATTTATTACAAGTCTACAGCTGCAATTACCAGAGTTGATCTTAACTCTGCTGTGGGAAAATGTAAGATATTACTCTATCAGCTAGACAAAAAACCAAAGTGAGGAACGTTTCCTGAAAAATGTAGAGTGCTTAGAATCATCTGTAAGTGTCACTGTAAAAAATTGGATGATTTTGGAGTGTTAAAGGCATGGCAGTGTTTAAACAGAAAGTTTTAGACTAAAGAAAATAGTAATGTCTAAGGCCTAACCTGATGGAATACAATTTTTTTAGAATCAAGGCCTAAGGTCAGCAACAGTCCTGATGCTTGAAATTACGTTCAACTCCAGTGGTATCTCTGGGTTGAAATTTACTCCTTTAGGGTGTAAGTATATGAAAGTTGTTTCTTGTAGCTCTTACAGATTTATTTAATCATACAACCAGTATGACCCATCTCTGCTTGTGAAAATCATTTTTAACCTGTATCCTGCTTTTTACTGGTGGAAATGAAGTTGAAAGTTCATGGGGTCTACCATGCAACTTCTCTACAATGGAAGCCCATGGTGCCTCCACAATTTGCAAGTATTTTAGCTCCTGGCTCTGTGGAAATGAAAAACTTTTATAACCCTGTGAAGTAATCCCTGTTAAACCCTGTAATTCCTGTAAAGTTTTCTAATTCCTGAAAGCCTTTCAAACTCTCCTTTGGTTTCATATGCCAAGGATTGAATTTTTGAGAGATATTAAAAACTGGAGGGAAAAAAAAAGTCAGCTATATTCAGTTTCAGGTACAAAAATTAATTAGCCAACGAATTTCAATTTTAGTACTGGCAAGTCATACTAAATGAGCTTTCCTGTGGGAAAAAGAAAAGTTCAATTAAAACAAAAGACCTGTGTAGAAGAGATTCTGCAAACTATTTCAAGTTCAGTTCTCAGATCGGTGACAAATTAACAGGGATATTAAGATTTTATTCAGGCCTGCATTTCAAAACACTCTAACTATACCAGTGTGAAAAAGAAAAATAGTCAGTTCTACATGACTTCTGATATAAAAACTAATAGGATGGAAAATTGCTATGAATTAGAAAAAGTGTCTAGATATTAGATAATTAACACTGCTTAGCTGAAGTTCTGTAACAGTTGATTGGCAATAGGGATATTCACTGTCTATAACCTGAGAGCAAAGTCTGTGGCTTTACTTAACTTGACAGAAGTGATTTAAAACCAGCAAAGATACAGAAAGGACTGTAAAGACTTGCTCATATCCTCATTGCCCCATCACTTTTCTTTCTTACTCTTCTTCCCTCTTTCTGCATTATTTTTGTGCTTTAGATATTTCTTCTAATTTCTTGCAGTACTGCAGTGCCCAGATTACCCCAGTGCTGTTTAGAGCCCATTCTAACCAAGTATTTTACACAGCCTAACCAGATTCATCTCATCTAGCCTGGATCATTTCTGAAGATCACAGGTTAATAGTGGTTTTGATCCTGGATTCCTCTGTGAAGACAAATAATTCCCGAGGTCCATATAGCCTAACTTAGTCCTTATACTCTAAGAACTTACAAAAAATTTAAATTAGGTCGTTTGCTTGTAAATGAGTAAGCTGTCTTTCCACATGGGCATCTCAGTTAAGTGCCTGACCTCAGGTGGATGAAGTCAGTGAGGTTTACAAGCTTGTCTGATGAAAGACAAGGTTTTGAAAAGCATCCTGGATCTTCTCATTAAAGGTCAAAGGCAATTTTATATATCTTGATGAAATACCAGGTTGTAAAGGGGGTTTGTGTAAACAAGTGAAGTAGATTGGTGGCAGTCTGGAGGACAGCAAGGAAAGCCCCTTTTGTTTTTTTTCTGTAATGTCTGCAGTAATGTGCTGAAATCTGTCTCAGCATGCATGCTTTCTCTGGCTGTGTCTTCTAGCACGTAAGTAACAGTTGTTTTAGTTTTGTATATTAAAATAGATAAGAAAATAAAAAATTACCTACCGGAACAGGCTGGTGTCCATCTTGGTCTAGCCTTCAGTCTCTGACAGTGTGATATTCAGAAAAATAGTGCTATTCAGGAGGAGTAAAGTCAGGCCACTTGAAGAACAGAAAGCACAGCAGCTCAGAGCTGTTGGGAAGTATAAGCAGTTAAGATCTCAAGGTTGGCCTGACTTCCCTTTTCTTTTTGTTTTTAATTATTTTTTCCCCATAGATACTGGACGTCAGGATGACTTCACTGGGTTTTTTTGGAGCTGCTGAGTAAGTATTTTTCCCTTTTTTTTTAGCTTAATTTGGAATAATAGTCATGACTTCTGAGGGATTAGATACCTAATTATGTTATTGTAGTTTAACCAATTATTGAAGATTACCTTCTGTTTGACTGAGAACCCATGAGGCTCTTACCTTGGTTAGGGTGATATTAGTTGGTTCATTAAGCCACAGAAATATACATGCATCCATGAATCCAAGACAATGCTGCACTGAGCGTGTTGCACTTTGAAGACAGCAATGGAGTTCTACTTGTTGGATGTGGTAGATACTATCTTTAGTCTATCCCAATAATCACACAGGTGGATGGGAAGGCAGCCAAATACAAGGAAAATACTTTTACACGGGTTAGGAAAAATTACAAATGTAGCTTTGTCTTTGGAAGTTTTAACAGTAAATGGAAGAATAATAGGCCTCCTTTAGACTCTGGGGGGCAATATGAAGTAGAAGCAATGCTGAAAGCATATGCAAAGTTGCTTTTGTGGGAAGGCACTGATGATGCTGAGCTTGCTTAGTCAGCTCTGCAGGTATCTGGTCAGCACCAGGAGGTGCTGGTGCAAACTTCACTGAAAAGGTGGTTGTCCCAACATTGTCATGGGTTGTTGCAAAGCAAACCCTGGTCCTTCCCTCTCTGTGGCACAATGAAGAGTACTGAGGCTGCAAAAGAAAAATGACATGTGTGTTGTACAGTGTCAGGTCATGAGGGCATGTCATTCCCTCCATTGCAGAAACTCATCTCCAAGGAGATAAAGAGGATGGATATGGACAGGGTATACATTCTGGGAAACTATAAAGGACAGGCCATCAAGAAAGGTGATGCCAAAAGGAAACAGGGAACATGGGCAAGACAGTAAATTCTTTTGATCAATCTGTATGTTTGCTGCTTTCTCTGATAGCTGTCAGCTTCAGTGCCCAAGCTAGAGCGATCAGTAATTTCAAGTACTTTAAGAAGTCCTTCAGCTCAGAACAGGCTTTTGTGAGGACCTTGTTTATCCCAAGCATGTCCAGAGTCCTCCCTGGTTTTAGGATGGCTGAGCCTAAATTAACATTCCATTTCACTGCTTTGCAGACGCAATTTATCTGCAACACGATATTTATCCATACAGCTGGCAGCTGTGGTGTCAAGCGCTACAGATAGATGAGACCATTACTATGATACAAATATTTTCTTTTTCCACATTCATTTTTTCAAGCAATCATGCATAACAAGGTTTGCAGCAAAATTGCACAGAACCAGAGTCAAAATTCCTTCTCTGTCTCTCATATAAGGGAATTTGGACTCCAGATATTCCAGAGATACGGAGGGTAAGTGGTTGCTTCCTGGTTTGCTGGGCAGGTTAAAAAAGCAAGTTCCACTTGCAATTAACTAGCAAAAAAACCATGCTTAAAGTATTTAACACTCTGGATTTCATAATACAGCAATTAATACAGATTTTCTGTTAAGCCTATTCCCCAGCAAGAAGAAACCACTCATAAATGAAAACCTCCTCTAAAAAAAAAAAAAATAAAATCTCTTTTATCTGACAAATTCGTGAATTAAGTAATACTTGGATGTTGGAAGATCACAACAGAGCTGGAACAAAAGAGAAAAGTCTACTGACGGTATAAAAGCAAGACATTCAGATATGCCTGGCAAAGGATATTCTGGGTTTTCTGTCTTGAGGATTTATATCTCATCATTCAGGCTGCTGTCATTTTCTGTATGAAACAAAAGCCTTCAGACTTGCAGTCACAGGGTGAAGTTAATCAGTTGATGTCTTCTTTGTATAAGGGCAGGAAACCAGTATGAAACAAATCTGCCTCCTTCCATTTTGGTCATGAATTTGTGTTTTAACAGGGTATTGCAAGTGCTTAGGTATGAAGTTTGAGATGAGGACAGTGGAGTTTGTGCTCGTGCTCAGAGCTATACTGGGCATCAGTGGCTGAGCTGGTCAAGAGGATCTGGAGCAAGAGAACTGAAGAAGCTGATGGAGGGCACAGCATGGGAGGCATATGGTACAGAGAGATAGGTGGACCAAGGTTTCTTCAAATACATGTAAGAAGCTTCATAACTTCCATGTGGAACTTTAGCCAAAGGCAACTGGTTAGGGTGGAAGCAATGTAGGAGAGGGACTTTTTACAAGATCCTGTAGAGATAAAACAAGGTGAATGGCTTTGAACTGAAAGAAAGTAGATTTAAATTAGATATAAGAAATTAAGTCTTCACTGTGAGGGTGGTGAGGCACTGACACATGTTGCCTATAGAAGGAGTGGCTGCCTCATCCCTGGAAGTGTTCCAGGCCAGACTGGATGGGGCTTTGAGCAACCTGATCTAGTGGAAGTGGGGTTAGAACTGGATGATCTTTAAGGTCCCTTCCAACCCAAACCATCCTGTGAGTCTATGATTATATGGTTTCGGAAGAGTGTTGGGGACAATTTATTGCTGTGTCCCCTGGACAGGTTGCTTAGGGGAGGTGTTCTGCTTGATTTGCTAGTGAGAAATGAGCAAGGACTGACTGGGGAAGTGCAGATCAGTGGCAGCCCTTGCTGCAGTGACCTTAGAATAATAGTATTTAAAATGCTGTTGGAAGTGAGAAGGGGATTGAGGCCTTCAGTCACTTGATCTGGCTTTGAAGTTGGTTCTGCTTTGAGCAGGTGTTGGGACGAGAGACCTCCAGAAGTCTTGCAGATGAGGTTTTTCTACTAGTCTCTGGTTTCTCAGTTCTGTACCAAAATGGGAAATTACTAGAGTTTTATTTTATGAGGTCAGAATCTTCCTCCTGTGGATTTACTTCAGTATGAGATGATTTGTAGTGCTGTGTCTTCCTAATGCTTCATTTGTGTTGTTATATGACTCTGATGTTTTTTAACTGAATTGTGGTTTTGGTTCTTTATCACAAAGGGAAAGTGTGAAGCAAAATGTGATATATAGGCAGCTTTTCTTCAGACTTGACTCTTCATCCTAGCAGTCTCATCTAAGGTATGAATTCTCTTTTACTGATTTAGCCTGTTTCTGTTGAACAATCATAATACAAAGTAAATGAAAATTCATATTCATGATGATTGGAAATGTACTTTTTGTGAATCATGTGAAATACTTGACTATAGTTTTAGCTCATTAAAATAATTTAATGGCCATATTCAACACTACTAAAATAGAAAAGTCTAAATTTCCTTAGTATTTTACTCTTTTTAATACATTTTTTTTTCTGTTGTCTTTTAATGCAGACTGAAGTTAATGTTTTCACTCAGTTTTTACTACATTTGTGTAACGTTGGAATGGTTGGTCTGTAAATATCACAACTATTTTGTTATAAGAAGTATATCAGTTTCTTAAACAAACAAAAAAAATCCCACTAGTGACGTTTGCTTTTAGTAAAAATGTGTTTTACTGATTTATAGTGGGCAAACTTTGATCCAGCTGCATTGCTTTCAGGTTTTTTGCAAGGTACATTACTTGTACTTAACCTTAAAAGCCAAAGATGTACTTGGGAAGGCAGATACCTACATCCAGGTTACTGGCTTGGGTTTAGATTGTTTCCTAAAATCTAGAATTCTTATAAGCCATCAGAGAAAGTTATGCTTTGCCTGAGTAATTGCACTATCCCTACCCACTTTCAAGATCCCTGGGGATTTTTGATTTTTGATTTTATTTTTTTTTTCAGGCAAAACCTTTGCAACTCATGTTCAAATTCTGATCATACCCCACTTTTGTCTGAAGGAATTCTTCAGTTTTCTTCTGTACTCTCTCTAGTGTTTAATGTATTATATGACTGAAAATAGAAAACAAATACAGATTTGTACTCACTCAAATCCAGTGAAAGAATGAATGTAATCTTTCCTTTCTTCTTGCTTAGGTTCCTTTAGGGTTTGCTCTCGTGGGACTCACAAACCAGTTTGAGTTGATTTCAAATGGGTATTTTGTTTGAAAAATTAGGGTTAAGTTTGGCTTTAAATATAAAGTTGTTTCCAATTTTCCATATAGAAAAAGGAACATGAAAAACCCTTTGTTCTCAGTTGGTGCCTTATAATTAGGCAAAATTATTGGTATGTAAGTTAATCTTATACCCAAACATATATTTGTGGCAGTTCCTTGCAGTGACATTTAAACTGGAGCTGGAAAAAAAAGACCTGGATGAAAGCAACTTGGATTTTTCAGTTACATAAAATTCTGAAAGGCTTTTACTTCTGTGTGGGAGGCAGCTTGCTGCAAAGCTGTCACTTGAAACTTTATCAATCAGAAGACAGTACAGTTTTTAATTATGCAGATTTTCAAAGTAAAATAACTTTTTCTTGCATGAAAATGTAGAACAGAGTCAGGTGAGCTCTGGAACAATCTGCAAGATTTTGAAGAGTTTGCTAGGCTTAATTGAAATAGCTTCAAAAAGCTTACTCTTATAAAGAAGAACAGTATACTTGAAGTGGTTTAGCTTTCTTCTTTATAAAATAAAAATCTTTTCTCTTCTTGTATTCTAATTATCTCTCTATCCATCAAAGACATACATCTCAGTGTATCTCTGAGTCTCTCTATAGTTGTAAAGATCTCCACTCTGTGCGTTTTTACGGCTAATCTGGGAGCCATGGGTCCTAAAATAAGGTGATGTTGTGGGATTTTCTGTCCATCAGCATATGGCAGGGGCAGCGAATGCTGTGCTCTTTTGTAAAGTGTCTAATAAATCTTTTCTTTGTGGAGAGTTTGCAGTTCTTACAAAATAGGTAAAACTGCTGCAGATATCAGACATCCTGATACTTGCTGGGAAGCCTCAAAACCTCTCAGCTCTGCTTTCTGGTTTGACTGTTACATGAGATGCCATGATGTCATGTCTCCTTTATCTTCAGAGAGAAGGAACAATGCCACTGAATTTTATGCTGCTTTACCAACATAGGCAATCTGAAAGGAATGTGAATTAATCATGAACAGTCCATTTTGCTAATGTGTTTTGTGATGGGAGAGAGAGGGAGAGAGTGTTTCCCTTTGCTCTTTTACATTTTGGGTAGTTTGACTTCATTAGAAGTTGAATTATGCTGTTTGTTCTCACTCTAAGAAACATGCTTCACTAACATGTCATGTAGTTATGATGGATATGTTTTTTTAAACCCTCTTCTCCAGCATTTATTGTGCAACAGAGTTGGCACTGCTACCTGTTGAGATTTGATAAAAACATGACTTCTATCAGAAAGAGGCACTTCCAAGTTCAGTGTAACAGTATCAATTGGTGGTTTATGTTCTGGCTGGCTTTTCCACTCATTCTCTCTTTTTCTAATTTCTTAATTTCCTCTCTGGTACTGTTGTCCTTTTCATGCGTGGGGCTTAGAAAAGTTGTCTGAGAAATCCTGACAGCATTACCCAACACAAGGGTAATAAGCTTCTCCTCTCCCTGTGTGTGGTGCAGCTGGTAATAAACATGATGGATTGCATTCTCCTTCTCAGGTCCTTTCAAATGCCTAGATGACTCAGTGCTCATACTCAGCCATATTAAGATTGGGCCACAGCTTGTCACCCTCTGACTCTTTACAGATTCCCTTTTAAAACCATTGTGAACTTGCATTGCCTTTTTCTTGTTCTTTTTATGCTTCAGCCTGGAGTTAGCCTTCTGGCAGCTTCCCTTCCCCCAGTTGCTTTGTCTTCTTTTTACCTCTGTTTTAAATCACACTGTATTTCTGGATTCAACACCTACAAGGTTATGACCTCTTCAGTGAACTTGAAGAATAGGCTATTCTGTGAGTTTTAGTCTCTCAGGGTCACAACTGCTGCCTCTGCTGTCTGGAGTAGGGCACATCAAAGTCAACTGTCCTATTTTTTGGCATCTAGACTCGAAGTCAAAAAAAGAAGTGTGGCTGTAGCTTTCGGAATTTATGCCTCCCAACCCATGAGTCCTTTTAGGTCAATGAAACAAAAGTGCCAGCTGCTGTGGACATGATCTTATATCCCTCCATCTCCTAAATTCCTGGCTCAGCAAAAAAGATAATCAGAACTGTTTCAGATGTAGAGGCTGGTCCCCAAAGAGATTCTCACAGTGCCTCAGATTGCAATCTCTGTCTCTGCCCTTTTCTTTATGCCAAAAGACCTTTGAGTGCAGACATTTCAGAGAGAAGCTCATCTGAACACTGGCTTTCTGTTCTCAGGCTGACAGCCTTGACTCCATCTGTGCAATCAAAGAGAAAGAGAAGCCCTTCAGCACAGCCCTGTACCATCCAGAGGCAAAGAAACTTTTCACTGTAACACCCTGTATGAATCTAGCACATGGAGCTAGTGACCCCTTGATGATCCTCTTTATGAATTAGCATGCATCCCTTAGTGTGTTTGGAGCAATCACACTGTTGCAGGAGCCATATCCAGAAACTTCTCTGGATGATAGCTGGTGATGTTCAGCCTTCCTTACTGCTATTCCCACTCCAACAGGATTTGAGAGAGAGATTTGCCTTTCATCCTGTTCTTGCCTTCAGAATCCAAGGAAGCATAAGCTTTCTTACAATACTTCAGAAATCCACATGGAAGCCAGATTTCTCTCTCTTTACTTGTCTGTGAATTATGGCTGGGAATGACCTAAATTTATTTGTGACTGGTTGAGCATGTTGTGGTTCATAGGTGTCTTCCCAGTGGTACTGCAGTAGCTGGTTATTCACAGCTAGAAAAGCTTCCAGGTTTTGTTTTCAAACTGCAGACTGTGAAGTGGGATCAACTGTTGCTGATGTTTATTGCATTTCTAGTTGTAAAAGAAAATGCACTATTTGAAGTAGCACCCCTACTGTGTTTGAAGTATAGGTTATACATACAGAGCATTTCTTACATTTCTGCACTATCCCTAAAGAAGAAAGAAGGGAATTCAAATTTAAAGAATTGTAGCTAAAAGAAGAGGTCTAGAAGTTGGAAAATCTGCTCTCAAAATTTACTCACCTCATTTAGGAAGATGGGGTGATTTAAAATGCCATTTTGAGATTGACATGAAAATTTGAAGACTGTATCAGCGACTGTTATGTAAATGGTTCTTGAAAAGTCTCCGGATCATTTACTCAGAGGTGTATTTAAAGCAGGAAATGAGTTATTCATGCATTGTTTCATTAACTCCTTCTGTGATTTTTTTTTTTTTTTTAAGCTACTTTAAAGGAAGCTCGAAGAATTATGAGCACATAGAAACCCATGTAATAAACAAAGCAGCAGAGGGGGTATGAAGGTGACATGAAAAAAAAAAACCCTGGGAATAAATACTGAACAAACAACTGATACAACAAAACAAGCTGAACGAAATTGCTGAGCAAAGCCTCCTCTTAGAATTTTTTTCACTGAATGTCAGAAAGTCTTTCAGGAATTTCACTTGAAAACAAAATTAACACTTCAAGCTAAGATATTTTGGTAATGTCTACCTGTCTTTGGCATTGATATAGGGTTAACTCTTGCTTAGGAAAATTTCTGGACTTTTTATAAGGTATTGCGTAATTTAAATCTTTAAAGAATGATTTTTTCTTATGCTGAGAAGGTGAAGTGGTTTTACTCATGAAACAGACTGTGGCATAACATGTCAACTGAATATCAGAAATGATGCATAATCTATTTAGTCAGGACATTACTGCTTGTGTGGAGGGAATGGCTTTTAGGCCTTTTTTTTTTTTTTCTTGCTTCCATAAAGTTGTGTGAGAAAGATATTGCAGGTGAATAACCAGAGCATGGGGAAGCACAGAGAGGCATGAACTTGGAAGAGATTTGGCAAAGCTAATTTCATGATGCTCATTAACACTGGCAGGCACTTTTCCAATATAGGATGCAGAAAAGCTATTTACTGGAGCATCTCCCATATGAAGACAGGTTGAGAGAGTTGGGGCTGTTCAGCCTGGGGAAGAGGAGGCTGCGTGGAGACCTCATAGCAGCCTTCCAGTATCTGAAGGGGGCCTATAGGGATGCTGGGGAGGGACTCTTCATTAGGGACTGTAGTGACAGGACAAGGGGTAATGGGTTCAAACTTAAACAGGGGAGGTTTAGATTGGATATAAGGAAGAAATTCTTTCCTGTTAGGGTGGTGGCCATCCAGCCAGTTCTTTATCCGCCGAGTGGTCCACCTATCAAATTGATGTCTCTCCAATTTAGAGACAAGGATGTCATGTGGGACAGTGTTGAACGCTTTGCACAAGTCCAGGTAGGTGACATCAGCTGCTTTACCCCTGTCCATCAGTTCCGTAGCCCCATCGTAGAAGGCCACCAAATTGGTCAGGCAGGACTTCCCCTTAGTGAAGCCATGCTGACTGCCACCCCTTGTTGGTNTAGCCCCATCGTAGAAGGCCACCAAATTGGTCAGGCAGGACTTCCCCTTAGTGAAGCCATGCTGACTGCCACCAAGCACCTTGTTGGTTTTCATGTGCCTTAGCATGCCTTCCAGGAGAATCTGCTCCAAGATTTTGCCAGCCACAGAGGTGAGACTGACTGGTCTGTTATTCCCCGGGTCATCCATTTTCCCCTTCTTGAAAATAGGGGTTATATTTCCCTTTTCCCCATCATCAGGAGCTTCACGTGACTGCCATGATTTTTCAAATAAGATGGACAGTGGTTTAGCAACTTCACTCACCAGCTCCTTCAGGACCCGTGGATGGATTTCATCAGGTCCCATGGACTTGTGTATGTTCAGGTTTTTAGATGGTCTCAAACCAGACCCTCTCCTACAGTGGGCCCAAGGTCTTCATTCTCACGGTCCCTGTGTCTGATTTCCAAGACTTGGGTGGTGCAGTCAGAGCCTTTACCAGTGGAGACTAAAGTAAAATAGACATTCAGAACCTCAGCCTTCTCCAAATGCTGCGTAGCCAGTTCACTCGATAGCTTCCATAGGGGACCTATGTTGTCCCTGGTCTGTCTTTTATTTGCAGTGTACCTATAGAATCCTTTCTTGTTATCCTTAACATCCCTAGCTAAGTTTAATTCTAACTGGGCCTTAGCTTTCCTCACCTGGTCCCTAGCTTCCTGGACAACACCCCTGTATTCATCCCAGACCACCTGTCCTTGCTTCCGCCTTTCAGAAGGCTCTTTTTTCCTTTGAATTTTTCTCAGCAGCTCCTTATCTATCTAAGGAGGTCTCCTGACCCCCCTTCTGCCCTTCCTTCTAGTTGGGATGCAGCACTCCTGAGCTTGTAGCAGGCGATCCTTGAATATCATCCAACAGTCTTGGTCCCCCATGCCGTCTAAGGCTCTATCCCATGGAACCTTACTAAGCAGGTTCCTGAAGAGGCCAAAGTCTGCTCTCTTGAAGTCCAGGACAGTGATTTTGCTGCAGACTCTTCTCACTGTCCTGAGGATCTCGAATTTGACCATCTTGTGATGGCTGTATCCAAGGCTGCCCTGAAGCATCACATTTCCAACCAGCCCTTCCTGTTGGTGAACATGAGAAAAATTGATGTATTAATCTTAACACAGGCTATTATTTCAGCTTAGATTCATTTCTGAGTTTACAGATACAAGCACCATCTTGAATTAATTGTTCTCAAAATATATATATTTTTTACTGCTTATTATTTATTTCAGGTCAGTTTGACTAGATTGAAAATAAAGTCTGGAAAAGACCTAAGTGTTGACAGTGATGAAGATATACACTTTTATCTAATGAACCAGATAGATACCTAGAGAGAACAGACTTTTCTCAACATGGAGAGGTTTTCAAAATATGTTGACTTCTGCCCTCTAACAGACCAGCTTTGGCAACAAAAGGAGGGTTATCTAACTTGGTATAATCAATGGTGTGACTGTGTTTCATTCAAGAACTACAAGCTACTTCATGTGTCAGTTTTAATTTGGTACATTTCTGAAATCTATGCAAACTATAGTAGGCCATTAGTCTTCAACACTGTGGGGTTTTAAGCCTGTCAGCCTACATACAGGCTCCACTGAGAGAGGTATTGGTCTGTGTTGATAAAGAAATCCTAGTAGCCATGGTTTTGGCTTTGTGTAGATCCGGAAAGAACAGTGAATTCTACTGTGGACAATGCTGACCCTCATGGACAGACTGGCTGCCACTCCTTTGAATTAAAAAAACCCAAACAAACTCTGCAAGCCCTGAGGCTTGTTATTATGGTATACTCAGTGATATATGTCATTTTATCTGAGTAAATGACAATGGGAATTTCTGAAGATGTCAGAGTGACTCTGAAATACCTTGTGGATACAAATCTGAATGAAAATGCTGCTGGCTAGAGCTGCTGCAGTCTAGATGGAGAATAACATTGATAAATTTAATGTACAACTTCTACTCTTTCATTTTTATTTGAACTTGTGATTTCTAACTCAATTTTGGAAGTAGAGCTAGGGAAACCTTCACAGTTGTGTATTTCACATTTATTACTGGCTTTTAATTAATAAACTAAAGTCAATGTTCTTGCCACCGCCATGTAAGGAGAAATATGGCTCAGACCTCCTTGGTGTCATGTCTCTGTAATTGCTGTCTATGGACTTAAAAGCAGAGATCCAGGGTCAGGTCATTAAAGTAAAAAGGTATCAAAGATTGTTTCTCTTATTTATCTTTGCCAGTTATATGGAACAGGCACCTTTGACCTGAAAACTCTTCCATGCTATGTAATGATTGTGCTATACTGGGATAAGAACTTGTTTTTCATAAAATAGAACTCAAAGGCTGAATTCCCAACTACTGGAATCCCTGTTTGCTCAGTGCACCTTTTCTGGGGCTGTTTCAGAAACGTGCTTGGAGGAATCCTGTCTCCTTTTTCTTTTTTTTNAAGCACATTTCCTCATTACCCCCTGCAGGACAGCAAAGTGGTTCTGGGTGGGGACAACAGATGTAGGAGGAAGCCCTTGCTTTTAACTGCCCTCCTCCTTTTTTTTTTTTTTTTTTTTCTTTTCTCCTTCAGAGCTGTCTCCAGTGTGCCCTGGAGGAAAAGGGCATGCTAAGCCTCCACCGTTAGTGTTAAACAAAGGTTTAGTCTATGCAGACACTATGATTGGATTTTATGGTATTCTATACATGAGTCAAACAAGAGAAATCTTGTGTTGGAAAAATCAGTTTGTGGCAGTGGGAAGAACTTAGTCATGATTTGCCTCTTGATTTACAGGAGACAGAAAAGCAAGGAAGAAAAGTGTACACATAAAAATTAAGCTTAAATTAAGGCATTGTGGTTAAGATTTAATCCTCATTTTTTAACAGAGAAAAAATGGTGTAATTCAAATGCTGAAAAGAGTACATTTATATATCTGAATTGTAAATCAAGAGAAAAGCATGTGTTTAGTCAAGGAAATTTCCTGTGTCCCTCTTTAAACATATACATCTAGCATTTCTTATTCATTCTAATTAAGAATAGGAACTTTAAGACAGTAAAACCAAAGTTCTTTGCTTGGCTGCACAGGGTACTAATTCACGCAGTTCATCTCCATGTGATCTACACATGTTACAAAAGAGAAATCAAGCAATGGATGAGAGTTATTAATTACCCACATTAAAGAACCTGGGACTGACATCATGAGTCTGGAAAGGATGACCAAGCCAGAACAGAGTTTGCAGAGAACAGTATAAATAAAAAACACTTTTTCATGCATCTTCCCAGAAATATTTTGCCAGAAGCTTCATGTTTGTCTTTGTGAATAGTATGGAAAATGCTTTTAAGTGAAAAAAGCAGAATTATACCTATCCTCCACATTTTGCTTCTGTTATGTTTTGTCCCTTTAAACACTGGTAAATGACCTTCTTACCATTTTATGTGAATGTGCATCAAAGCCTGATTTATTCAGTGCCTCCAAACGCTTGATTTTTCTTTACCATTTTCTTTGGTCTGTGTGTGAATACCTTGTTAGGTTTGAGATTTGTCATGAAACAGATGCTGGTCTGGCCTCTGTGTTACTTGCTCTGTGTATTGAAAGATAAAGCAATAGATACATTGTGAGGTTTCAAATCCCACAAAATTGTATTCTGCTTTACAGAAAGGAATTTCTATTTTATTGGACTATATCAGTGATCTTCTTTCTGTTTTTATTTGCTGTTCAGAAAGTGAAAATATGTAAGTGTATGCCTATCTAAACATCACTAGTTCTGTGACAGTTTGATAGATAACTGAAACTGTATTTTTCAGTGCCACCATCACTCTGAGCTCTGAAGCATTGTGCACTTTAAAGGCAAAACAAGGCAGATCACTTATTCTGAGATTTTGTATTCTGTAGCCCCTAATTCTCACCGCTATCAAGAACCCTTTGTGCACACAGTCACATCTTCTAGGTATTTAGATATTCAAAGTGACTTTGTACAGAAGCATCAAAGATCAGGGCCTAATGGGACAAGAAGCAGAAGAAAGAGTTCATTGTCAGTAGGTAATGACTCCTTGTCATTCTCTGTGGGAGGCTGGTGGAGGTTAAAAAATTGGGAAAGATTGTTGCTAAGCACTTGCCAAATAATCTCGTGGTTTGCCAGCACCCAGGATAGCCTGGGTTTAAGATCTCCTCTCCAAAAAGTTTTCAGCAGCTGTCCTGCAGCCTTTTATTGGAAAGTGAATCTGAATTTGTTTAGTCAGTCTTCTGAAACAGGTATTTGACAGCATTATTTGACCCCTCTGAGACTCCTCTGGAAAATTTTTTTCTTCATATTAACTTTTTTCCATTAGCGTGTCATATTTGTCATGCCAAATTACTTCTGATCCTATTACTATTACATGTGGTGCTACTATAAGTTGATCCTGAACCCATATTTTTCTGTAAATGCACATTACCCTTAAGGGCATGTGTGAGGTGTGTGGGATGCATTGGAATGGCAGCATGGTGATTCCTCATCAATTCATCATTGGTTTTTCATTAGAATGTATTGGAAAATTTCCCTCAAATCCGTTGTGGTAACATGGAAGCTTGCTTCCTAACTTGAAATATTATCAGAATCTATTTCTGCAGATGAAACCCTGCTGGTATGACTCTGAAGCCAGAAAGGAGGCTATTTGACATTTGCTTGTTGGCTAATCTGTTTGAGAAATCTTACATAAACTCCAGGAGGGGAGCTGCCAATTTCTGCATATTGGGGAAGAAATGCTTCCTTATTTGGAGAGGTTTGCTCCTACTTGGGCCCACAAGAGTTGTTTCCAAATGCCTCTGGTATTTGATGACTGTGACATAGCTTTGGAGATCTTTGTGCACTTTATATTCCTCCTTTCAGCTGTCTTGAGATCAACTGATGTGAAAGGGTGGCAGCTGGGGAAAGAATCCTTCAAGCTTTGCTTGTAATGAAGGGATGATGGGCTTTTTCTGTGCCAAAAAAACCACCCACAGAAAAACCCAAAACAAACCCATCACCCTCCTTCTTTTTACCTAGATATTTTTTATTTTGGTAAGGAATGAAAAAGAGCAAGATAAGAATACATCTGAATTTCCATGAGATCTCAGGGGTGGCTGCTTGGCTTTGGGAAGGTAGTGTAGGACCCTCACTGGCATCACAGGAAGGATGGGCATCTACGAGCAACAGCAGCAGGGTCTGAGCCCTTTCCTTGTCCATGGCCTTTTCTGCATGGTGTGATCCTGCTGCAGAAGGATGCATGTGGTCCCTTGGGACAAGGGTCCCTTTAATGGTGATCAGGGTCCTTTCTGCAGCAGGGGTGTGAAGCCAAATGTGGGAGCTTGAGTTGATCTTTCATCCACGGTAACTGACTTGCATTGGTGAATCAAGTGCAGAAACATCTGTACATTAATCATTTCTGTGGGCGATGGTGTTGTTGCCACTGCTTTAATACAGAGGCCTTGGAAGTACACATGGAAAGACTGACCCCAGGGACTAAAGTGGTTATTTGTGACATCTGGAATCTGGGGAGAAAGTTTCTTCTTCCGCTAGACTTTCCCTTTCCTCTGACCTATGCATTATGCTTTCCTCAGTTTACTGGTTATCTTGTTTTTCTTATATTTGAAGAGATGCTTGTTTGAAACTGTGTATTATTGTTTCTCTGGAATTTATTTGCTAACTGCCAGCTCCAGAGTTGGTTTTGCATGTTTAATTTTCTTATGTTCATGAGGCAACATTGGCAGCAAAGGCACTATGAAAAGCATTCATTTCATGAAGTGGTACAAACATGTTTTCAGCTGAATTGATGACACTGAATATAAACCACTCCTCATTTACACTTCCCCTTAAGGTTTGTTTAATGAACTAAATTTTTTCCTGTTACTTAGAGGTGCAGTTCTTTCTACCTGTCCAGAAAGGATGCAAAACATAATGTGCATTTACACATGCCATCTCTTGTAAAATAACCTATTTAGGAGCATTTCCACATGAATCTTATGGTGTTATAGCAATTCTTCCACTATTCTTTTTTCTTACTTTTTCCTCTTAAACTTTAAAGTCTTTTACTGTGCACATATGAATAAAAATAACTGTAAATGAGGTGGACTGGATTGAGAAGCCGGTTGTGAAGATATCAAAATTTTGATGGAGATAAATGTTTACATTTGGGGAAACTAATGTGAGAGTTTTTGGTCTTCAGGTTGTGTTGACACTGCCTGTGAACAAACAGTCATGATTCCTCAGTGCAAATGATTTATTGAATTTACATATAATATTTTTCTCTGGCAATGGGGTAGTATTAATTAAAATGCCGATTGCAACTTATGATCTGATACTTTTCAAGAGGCACTCCCTTAGGCTATTAACAAGGGCTGTAATGAAAAACACACATTTTCAATGCTATTTCATACATTAGCGTCTAGAGGCTGGAAGCAGTCCTATCTAATGCTTTCATCCAGGGCTCATCTTAATGCTTAATTAGTTTTATGTGAGGTTGTGTAGCTCTGCCAGGTCATATAGGGAAACTGGGAAAGATAAGACATATGTAAAGCAGAGCCTGAAGTGAGATAATTTGACTGTGCTGCTTTCCCATGTTCCAGGTGCTGACATGGAGTTAGTACTTTATCAAGGGACTGACCTTCTGCCCCTCATTCCAGAAGACCTATATTTTAATGTATATAATAAAACCAGTGAGTTTGAGAACACCTGTAAGAACAAGGTGTTGCATAAAAGATCACATCGTAAGTTCTTACTATTGTAACTCCTTGTCCTCCAGTGTAGCTTCTTTTTATGTCTCTGGCAGTTGTGTGTTGTCAATAGCTTCATTAATTTATCAAACTTTCTGCACACCTGAAGTGCAAGTTAAAATTTCAAGCATCAGTCTGTGGAGCAGGTGAGGGTGGCCTTGGGCCTGTATGCATGGTCTGGTTGGAGGAAGCTGTTAAAAGTAAAGCACAGGCAGAAGTATGGAAGCTTGTTCAAGAACATAGAGGTTACCATTTCGCTTCAAAAATGGGTATCACGTTAAGAAGATGCCATATGCCTCAATGAATATCTGATAGACATAGGAGACTTTGAACAGAAAGAGTTTTTGAGCCAATGACTTATCAAAGGCTGTCAGAATAATAATTTTTTTTTTCCCCCGATTTCAGTCAATTGCTGTCTGACAATTGAAAAGCAAGCCTATTCAGAGAGCATTCACCCACGCTGGCGCCTGATCCTCAGTGCTCTGCAGCCATACACTTGGAAGCAAAAAGGAAAAGTACACATATGAAGCACCAAATGGAGGTTGTTAAACACGAGCCATATGTGTTATTTAGCTTTGGAACATAGGGAGGTTATGAAACCATTCTTGGAAAAGAAGAGAAATGCATTTCCTGTACATGAAAATCATTTGTGACAAATAGATGCGTGTAAAGCCTGCTGAAAGATGGAGCATACTAAAGATGACAGAGCCCTGAAATTTGGCTTACACCTGTAGGTTATTTGTGCTGCAATAACAAAGTTCAGACAGCTGTAGGAATGTGATTGAAAGTGGGTTGTGATAATGATTGGTAAAGGATTTTAATTTGTTTTTGGTGGACTTTGTAGTCTCTGAATATGAATTGGAAATGTACTTATGGTCTTCACCAATGTTATTGAATCTGAATTCAGTGTTATTCAGTAGTAATACTGAACTCAGTATTAATCAGTGCCGGATCTCAACTTAGAATCAAGGTATCATGGTTTAGGTTTATCTGCCCATGTAATTCTCAAAACTTACCTATGCAACATGAATTTCTTTTTTTTTTTTTGTTTTTTTTTTTTTTTTGGGGGGGGGTG
>NDXB01013357.1:0-11198 GCA_002631895.1 Agapornis roseicollis | reverse complement strand
GGGGGGGGGGGGGGGGGGTGTTGGATCGCGGTCGTGGGGCGGCAGGGCCTCTGTCATCCCGCTCCGTGACACTGGCGTGAAGGAGGACAGGACGTAGTGACAGGACAAGGGGTAACGGGTTCAAACTTAAACAGGAGAGGTTTCGATTGGATCTAAGGAAGAAATTCTTTCCTGTGAGGGTGCTGAGGCACTGGAATGGGTTGCCCAGGGAGGTTGTGAGTGCTCCATCCCTGGCAGTGTTCAAGGCCAGGTTGGACAGAGCCTTGGGTACCATGGTTTAGTGTGAGGTGTCCCTGCCCATGGCAGGGGGGTTGGAACTGGATGATTTTAATGTCCTTTCCAATTCAAAGCATTCTATGACATGGCCTATCCCAGTCCCCGTGCTCCTCAGGCAGGCTCCTGAGCACTGCGGCCTCACTCACTTTATTCTCATGGTCACATTTATTATGTTAAAAGTGATGCTTTTTCACAGTGTTTTTTGGATTGATTTGGTTGGTTTTGGGTGTTGAAGTCTGGCTGTTAGCATATGCAAAGATGTTTGTGTGTAAACTCCTGTGTGAGGGTCAGTCCATCAGTGTAAGAAAATAGGTGTTGAGTGCTTGGTAGTTGAAAGCCTTCCCTCCTGAGGTGACCCAAAATACATGAGGAGAGGAGCAAAATCCAGATTGTTTTATATCACAAGACCTTTAAGGGGCTGTCAGGACACAAGTGCCCAGAAGGGTGGTTTTGTGACAGTAGTTGGTTTGAAAGAAAAGCTGGAGCACTTAAGGAGTTGTGTAAGTGCTTAAAACGGGTATTGGTGAGGGTGGGCAGAAGTAGAGGAGTCCTGGAACTGCTCTGCAAGCTTGTTCTGGTACTGGGTAGCTCGGGAGGTCTCCCCATGGCTTGTTCTGCAGAAGCCACTTTCCAAGGAGCTCTTTCCCTTACCCATGTGGTGCTTCAACCCCACAGTATTTGGCTGAAGGACTTAGGGAATCCATCTTCAGGGGAATTATAGGATCCCAGCCTGGTTTGGGTTGAAAGGGACCTTAAAGCTTCTCCAGCTCCAACCCCTGCCACAGGCAGGGACCCCTTCCACTGGAGCAGCTTGCTCCAAGCCCCTGTGTCCTACCTGGCCTTGAACACGGGATGGGGCAGCCACAGCTTCTCTGGGCACCCTGGGCCAGCACCTCAGCACCCTCACAGGGAAGAGCTTGTGCCTAAGAGCTCATCTCAGTCTCCCCTCAGGCAGGTTCAAGCCATTGCCCTTGGCCTGTCCCTACAGGCCCTTGTCCCAAGCCTCTCTCAGGTTTCCTGCAGCCCCTTTAGGAGCTGGAGCTGCTCTTAGGTCTCCCCAGAGTATGTAGTGGTGCTTTTTGTTTGGCTTTTTATTGAGGTTTGCTTCAATACTGCCTTTTTGTAACTGTCTGTTACCTTACGACCCAGTCTTAAGTGTCTGCCAAGCTCCTCAATGGGTTTTGTGCCTGCAGCCTTCAGAACTCCGCTCTCTGCCCAGTTTGCATTCTTCACGTAGTGTTTCCATGTTAAATGTCGTGTAGTCATCGGTGCTTTAAGCTGCTTGGGCTGCTGTGTGTGTAAAGTCACAGGCCGCAAACCCTCCCTCCAGGGAAGGCTTTTTTCCTGTTTCCCTCAGTAGTGGCACAGCTCAGTGATGTGAGTCAAGTGAGAAGGCAGCAGCAGGAGTGAAGACATCCGAGTGGCTTCCCCACTCATTCATTTGGCAGCTGTTTAATCCCTGAGGTTGCCATTTTTAATGAGAAACCCATCATGTTATCAAGAGATTAGAGCCGCAGCCTGGGATCCGATCTGGAAGACATTTCCTCAACTCTGGAATCTCTGGCTTGTGAGAGGGGAGCTTTAGCTGAGTCTGCCTGCAGCTGAAATGAGCTTTGGAGCTAAAGCTTAGCTTTGATGAAGGTGCACATCAGTCTCGAGTGTTTCCTGTGTTCTTGTCATGTTACAAGTGTGGTTCTGTTCTGTTCTGTGTGTTTCTGAATCAAACTCAACAGGAGTTTGGATTCTGGAGTGTCTGTCAGTTGTTTCTCACTGTTGGCAAAGTAACAAATGCCTGTGCAGACCCTTTAACCATGACTGGAGCTGCGTGTGGGGTCTGGCTTTCTAGTTAGTACTCTGCTGGACTTAAGCTAGTGTTTGCTTGACCTGTGCTGCTCTGATTCCTTTATTTTTATGGATTAGGAGGTTGTGGAGATAGCCATTTAGTGGAGGCATGAGCTGAGGGGCTTGTTAGGCTTGGAGAATGGGGCTTCTTTTGTACCATTTCAGACTCACTTTAAGAAAGTGGTTATTCCATTTGCACCACCCAGGTGGCCCTGTGCTTGCTGTGTCTAGATGGAAAAGTGTGTCAGGAAGCGGCTTGGGTGGTGCTGGGCTTGAAAACTGAACAGTGTGTTTTATCTGTGTGTACACCTTGAGCTCTATCTGTGCACCTGAGTCATGTGTTGATCTAAACCTCCAGCGTCCTCTTAAATGGAAACTGCTTTTCCAAAGGACTTTGGGAACAAGCACCCAGTGGGGTTGCCCAAAATCACCCTTGTGAAAGTGTATAGGGTGTCCTCATGTGCAGAGCATGACCATAAGAACTTAATACCACTTTTTAACCAAGTGAAGAAAAGTGTTCAGCACTCTACTGATGAAAACCTGTTACTGGGCTCTTGTGAGCTTTTGGGGCATGTGGTAAGAGACCTTGTGTTGTGAAGAGGAAAGTATTTAGGTTCAGGCTTTGCATGAGCTTCTGAGTGCTCTTTCATGATGGTTGTACTTCGTGCCCTTTTGACTACCATTTTCCCAGTAACCTTTGAGGCTTGTAGGCATCCAGTCCATGAGGATACAGGGTGACTTACCTCTGGTGCTGGCTGACAGAACAGCCATTGCTTGGTCTGAGTTTTTGGAAGAGTCTTAATGATAATCATCCTGTTTTAACACCAACTGGGAGAAGCACCTGGCTTCACCTTGAGGGAATACAACAAAATCCCTTATTCTGTTCTCCATACCTGCAAGCTCTGCAGCTCTGAGCACAGCTCCCCACAAGCCTGCTTTGCAGTGTCCTTAACCAGTCATTCTAGGAAATAAAAGCTGCTTTGCTGTTGATTCAAACCCTTGCATTGATGAAACCAACACCACAGCAAGGTTCTGTTGTATGGTGCGAGCTTGGTGCAGGGCTGTGGGTCTGTTATGAGTGGTTATGAGCTCTCACAGTGTGGAGGCTTTTATTGCTGTAGCATTGAACTGCAGAGCAGAAACTCTGCTGGCATCACATGGTGCCTTATTGTGTTTGTCCAGCCTCAGCATGGAAGTTGTGGGAACTCTGTCATGCTTACACTGAGGGATGCTTTTGGATCCTTGTAGGTAGAGACTTAAGCTGTTTTCCTGGGAAAACCAAGCTCTTCCCTCTATGCTCACCAGTGCAGCTTTGCTCACCCTGGAGCCTTTAGGGGTTGCTCATTGAAGGAAGGGAATGTTGAGGTGGAGAGGCTGGAGCTCTGGATTGATCACATGAGGCTTGAGTGGTGATAAAGCCTGTTTCAAAGACTGCAGTAGCTGGTGTTCCAAAAGATGCACACTGTCGGGGGTTCTTTCTTCTCCAAACAGGTCCATGAGATGGGTGTGAAAGATAGACGGGATGTGCAAGAGGGAGGAAGAATGTGTCTCCATGTGACTTACTGGACCTGTGTGTGCTTTGAACATAAAGCTCTGAACATATAACATGTATAGCTACGTGACAGTCTCTTTATTTCAAGCAGTAAGCTGGTAGGGGACTAGTTGAGATGAGGTTGGAGGAGTAAGGCAGATGCTGAAAGCTAGGTGTCTTGAGAGATCCATGTTTTGTTCCCACCCGAAACAGCTGCATTCTTAATTTACTGTGCATTTCCTACATGAATTTCAATTTCCTGTTGTCTTGCAGGAATGACACCAAGGAAGATGTGTTTGTCCATCAGGTAAGATCCTTGTTATCTGTGGAACTTGCTGTGTGTCCTCTGTGGGTAGGATTGAAGCTGTGAAGGAGCCTATGTTTTCCAAGAGCTGTTACTTGAACGGAAACTGTTTCTCACTACTGGATCACAAGCAGAGCCTGCCTGTGACCAGGGGTTGTGCATATCCATGTACAGCTGTTACAGGAGGTGAGATAAGTGAGTTGAGCAGGCTACTACCACATATATATATGCTGTGGGCTTGGGGTAAGTTGCCTTATGGATTCAAATAGCTGCTAGGTAAGGATGTGGAAATAGATAAATGAAAAGCATGCAGCAAGGAGAGAAATGAGTTGTGCTGTGATCAAAATGAAGTGCCAGTGAAGAGGGCTTGGGTTTGTTGTTGGGCTTTTTCCTTTCTAGGCAAAACTTGTACAGGATTTATTGCTCCAGGCTTTCAGTGGAAGCCTGCACATGCTTTACTAGATGTAACTTAAAAGTGAGCTTGTAAAGCTCGTGGAGATACCCATGGCTTATTCCATAGAGCAGGTTGATCTTAGTCCTCTTGAGTTGTAAGGCTGTGTAAGCACTGTGCTTTTCTACCCTTTCTCTCTTGGGCTCTCCTGTTGTGAAGCAGCCCACAGGAGTGCAGGTTATGTCTGGAGTCCATGGGTTGCTCTTTCGTTTCAAGTTAGGGATACACGGTGCCTCTTGTAAACACAAAGGGAGGGAAAAGGAACCCCAGAAAGTGTTTGACTTGAGTTTGCCAGCTCTTGACTTCTTGCTTGGGCTACATCTAAATTACCTGTGATTAAAATGTAGAGGCATTTGTTTATGAAAGGTTATTCTGTAATGGGCAGTGGAGAAGGGCCAAGTGACTGTGCTGTGTGTCTGTAGGTTCTGAGGCAGGAATACACACCCCGAAGGAAAGCTGTCAGACCTCATTACTCAGTTTGCAAGTAGAGTAACCTGTAAATGACCTTGACTTACAAGTCAGCTCTCAGGACTTGCCATGTAGCTGCTGCCTGTGTTTCTGAAAGCGTGGTTTGGCAGTGATGTGTTTCAGTGTTAGAATTTTCATTACAAACCAGTTTTGGGGGCCTAATATGAAACAAAATTGGTCTGATTGTGCTTTTCCCCATCCCCATCATGGAGCTGGGGTCTCATGAAGAGCTGTTGGACTCAGCTGCTGTTGGAATAAGGCTTTCTCTCAAAATCACTGCTTTGTAGGCTGATACCTATGGGCATGTTTTGCCATGGATTTGATCCCATTGAGGGGAAACAAACCTCAAATGGTGTTGCTGGTAATTTTATGTGAAGTTGTTACACTCGTGTTACTGTTCAAAGCGTTGGGTAAGCAGGATGTGGCTGAGCTGTGCACATCGAGTATTAACTCATCTGTCAGAAACTTAATCCACTGCTGAACAGCACAGAAAAGTCAGTGTTTTCTGGTACTGTCATTTCACATGCAGGCACTGACAAAGGCTTGTCTGGTGCTGACACCTTGACAGCACTAATCCTTGGTGCATCAAACACAGCAGGAGTAAACTTGTGATTGGTCGGTAAATACTGTGGCTGAAGTGACAGTACTGAAAGCCTTGGAGGAGGAAACCTCTTGAGTTCTGGCCATTGATGGCTGCTGCACAATGGGGTGGGGTGGGAGCTGGTGGGGACTGGGAGTCTGTGCAGCTGGAAAGGCTGATAGGTTTGTGTGTGTGCTTCAGAGGGATGTGTAGCTACTCTGGAGGCTTTTCATCTGAGCTCTGGTTAGGAATACTATGGCCAGTGTGTATGGGGGGGGGAGTGTGGGGGTGGTGGTTTGTTTTCAGACCGCTTTTCCAGGCAGCAGACAGCGTGTTGACAGTTGTTTGCAGTCAGTGGTAAAGCTGCTCCATGTTGCAGGTAGGCCACAGCTGTAGTAATGCAGGTGCATTTTATGGCTTTCTGGATTTTCACAGCGGCTCAACTGGTCTTTCTCCTAAGATACTAGTACTCTAATTGTTTAATCTTAAAATAAAGGTAAACTCCTAAGTAGTATTCTTGTGCTGTGCTGTAAGTGTAATTGTGCAATGTTTTGTTGTTAGACTGCCATAAAGAAGAATAACCCCAGGAAGTACCTCCGCAGCGTAGGAGATGGAGAGACCGTGGAGTTTGATGTGGTTGAAGGAGAGAAGGTAAATGCGACTCTTGCGTGTTGGGGTTGTGTGTGGAAAACCTGGTCTGAGGTGCCTGGGAGGTGAATGAGTTTTCACTGCTTTCCAGCGGGGATGTAAATCCTTGCTGGGTGCTAAATGACACAGTGATTGATGTGACTGTGCCCCTAACACCGTCCCCACTCTGCAGGGTGCGGAGGCAGCAAATGTTACCGGTCCTGGTGGAGTCCCAGTGCAAGGCAGCAAATACGCAGCAGACCGTAACCATTACAGACGATACCCACGTCGCAGGGGTCCTCCACGCAACTACCAGCAGAACTACCAGAACAGTGAGAGTGGGGAAAAGAACGAAGGAGCAGAGAACATACCAGAAGGTCAAGCCCAGCAACGCCGTCCTTATCGCAGGCGGCGGTACCCACCTTACTACATGCGTAGGCCCTACGGGCGTCGACCACAATATTCCAACCCTCCCGTGCAGGGAGAGATGGTGGAGGTAACTCTGCTTGAGGGGAAGGTGATGCTGGGTGATGGGATGCCACTGCTTGTTGTACAGGAGATGGTTTGGGTGAGGTTTGGGAGCCAGATGAAGAGATTGCGGCATGCCAATGAACTGAAGGTCTCAATGTCACAGTTCAAAAAGCAGTTTGGATTTGGGTTAACTTATTGTATGATTAGTGTGAGGAAATAAGAATTTCTACGTCATACTGGAGTTTGGAACTAAAGGATCTTAAGGTCCTTCCCAACCCAAACCATTCTGTGATTCATTCTGTGTGTGCCCTAGAACCGTTGCCCACCTTGTGCACTTTGGACTTAGCTTGCCAGCCCCATTACAATCATAGAATCGAAAGGGCTGGAAAAGACCTTTAAGAGCACTAAGTCCAACAGTTCCCCAGTACTGCCAAGGCCACCACTAACCCATGGCACTAAGGGTTTCATCTATATCTACCTCTTCCTCACAGCTTGACTAGTTGTAGCCTTAACGCGCTTCTGCAAGTGGCTAAGGTGGTTTGTTGCTGAATGTCTTCCAGGGTGCTGACAACCAGGGTGCAGGAGAACAAGGCAGACCAGTCAGGCAGAATATGTACCGAGGTTATAGACCACGATTTCGCAGGTATGCTGCAGATCAACTTCTTTCCTTTTAACCCTACCTTTTAGCAACAGAGACAAGACATGGTGATGGTCAGATGCTGCACTGTTAAAGCCTAGCTTGACTTTCAGGGGTCCTCCTCGTCAGAGACAGCCTAGAGAGGATGGGAACGAAGAAGATAAAGAGAACCAAGGGGACGAGACCCAAAGTCAGCAGCCACCTCAACGTCGCTACCGCCGTAACTTCAACTACCGACGCAGACGCCCGGAGAACCCTAAACCACAAGATGGCAAAGAGACGAAGGCAGCCGAACCACCAGCTGAGAACACGTCCGCTCCCGAGGCCGAGCAGGGCGGGGCTGAGTAAACACCGGCTTTCCACCTCTACCATCATCCGGGTGCGTGCGCCGTGCCTCCGGAACGCCACCGGCCCTTCCCTGGTCTCAGCTCTTGGTGCTCGCGTGCTGTGACTCGGTACCTGCAGAGCTGATCCTCATATGGTGGGAGGCCTCAGGGAGCAGTTTGAATGGGCATTGCTGGAGTCACTGCCTGGGATTGTTAGGCTTGGCTGTGCTCAGTAGGTGAGGCTTGGAGCTGCCTTTGTCTGGCCAGAAATAGGCACTGAGGTGGTGCTGGTGGAATGGCAAAGCCAGGAGAGATGGGAACAAGGTGGGTGTCTGAGCACTGGTCGCTCGGTCCCCAAAGCAGGTAGTGTTAGGTACTTGTGTACCTAACACTACCTGTTGATGTGTAGAAAGTTGGTGCAGAGTTCCCAAGGAAGTGCTGGAAAGCCTGTCAGAGATTGGCCACTTCCTTATGGAGAAAGTGTGGGGCACCTGTTTGAAGCACTGTGGTACCAGTGGTTTTGCCCCTGGGGAGGATGGCACGAATATGAAAGGTGGATTTAGTTGTGAGGTAGATGGGTTGTGATCTGACTCCTGCTCTGATGGTCTGAGCTGTCTTGTGGTGGGCAGCTCTGCTGATTTGGGAATGTTTTTATTGCTTGAACTCTTTCTACTTGTTCTGTGCCTTTTCTGGCACCTTCCTTGCCTGTTCTTCCTCTCTCTTTCTATGTATTTCCTCTTGCCAGTGTTCATGTCCCACTCTGTTGTGTCTCACTCCACACTTGTTGCCTTGGAGGGCTGGCAAACAGAAGGGCACATCTGGGTTCTGGTGGGACCCATCCTGTTAGTGGGTGATGAGCAGGGAGTGCAGGAGCTGGGCAGAGTTTGGTGCTTGCAGCCACAGACCTCTCTGGCTGTGAGGGCTGAGGGGCTCAGGTGCTGATGGGATTCACATAACGGGTTGAAGCCTTGCTGTGGTGTTCTCTGTGTGCTGGACACAAGCCCTGGTTTTATCCTGGTGTCCATCTTCATGGTGAACACGTGCTGAATGCATTCTTCATGTCACAAGCTTCAGAGAAACACCACAGGGGCCTTTTGGTTGCTCTGTCTATTGATAGTATTGGCGGGTTGTGGTTCCTGTGGTCTGGGCAGTGGCTTACCACAGCTGCCTCTGCTAAGTGTGGGTAGATCTGCTCATCCATCACCTTCCCAAGATATTCCCTGTTCTCCTACCTGAGCTGTGTGTGTGCAGAGCCCCATGGGAGCAGCTCTGCCCTGTAGAGGACGGGTGTGTTGGGGTTCCTCTTCCCTTTCTGGAATCCTTTGGGTTGGTTTTGTGTGGAAGGTGCCTGGTTTGGTCCCTGGGGTGGGCTGGGGGCAGCTGGGGAGGGTTTCTTGTGGGTGAGAGGTGGCTCAGTGAGGATCTGTGCTCCCGGGTCAGTGTTGGTAGGCAGAGCACCTGTGTGACCCCTGGCACGGGTCTCATCCTCCTTTTCTTCCTCTTTTTCAGTTTAGTCATCAAAGAAAAGACTTAAGAAATGAAGAAGAAAAGAAAATGAAATTCCAGCAATAAGAAATGAACAAAAGAATTGGAACTGAAGACCTTAAGTGCTTGCTTTTTGCTGTTGACCAGATTACTAGAACTATCTGCATTGTCTATGCAGCATGGGGTTTTTATTATTTTTACCTAAAGAAGTCTCCTTTTGGAAACGATAAACACGTTTTTTAAAAGTCTGTTTTTTCTCAATATACCTTTAAAGGTTTTTAAATTGTTTCATATCTGGTCAAGTTGAGATTTTTAAGAACCTCATTTTTAATTTGTATGAAATATACACCTGATTTTTTCAAGTCAAACTGCAAGCATCTGTTAATAAAGGTCTTAAAGAATTACCCTGGTGCACTTGGTCCTTTTAAAACCCCTCTTTTGGTGACAGGGTTTGAGTGTTCATAAAGGGTCTTTGGGGATGGGAAAGGACTACTTTAGTTCTCGAGCACACAGGCTGGGGGGTGAACCACAAAGATCATTCTAGAGTAGTTGAGGTGCTGGGTAGGAAGGGCTTGGTGTCAGCCCAGGGTGTCCAGCCCTGGTGCCTGCTCATACAGGGGGTGATGGAGCACAAAGCAGAACGGTGCCTCACTGCAGAACACCTCTAGGGCTGCCCCACCAGTGCCAGAGCTGCTGTTTCTGGTTGCTGCTGGCTCAGCCTTGCCCAGCCCCATAGCTCCTCAACACCAGCTGGAAGCTGCTTGTAAGAACATGAGGGATGTGGAGGAGCTCCTGTGGACGGGGGGTGCCAAAGTGAGACCTGAGAGCAGCTCCAGTGCCTAAAGGGGCTGCAGGGAACCTGGAGAGGGGCTTGGGACAAGGGCCTGTAGGGCCAGGCCAAGGGGAATGGCTTGAACCTGCCTGAGGGGAGACTGAGATGAGCTCTTAGGCAGGAGCTCTTCCCTGTGAGGGTGCTGAGGCGCTGGCACAGGGTGCCCAGAGAAGCTGTGGCTGCCCCATCCCTGGCAGTGTTGAAGGCCAGGTTGGACACAGAGGCTTGGAGTAAGCTGCTCCAGTGGAAGGGGTCCCTGCCTGTGGCAGGGGTTGGAGCTGGATGAGCTTTAAGGACCCTTCCAACACAAACCAATCTGGGATCTTATGCTCTTTAAATACCTTCCAGCCTCCTCACGGCACTATGCCCTTCCATTGGACCAGACTCTGCTGTTCCCAGCCAGCTCTTGGTCATGCACTTAATCTCCCTCACACAGCTTTTGGGATCACATCCCTTTCTCCAGGTCCCTGAGCTGTTGCAATGGAGGTGTCAGTGCTGTGCAGCGAGCCCAGGCCATGTGAGTCTTCTCTGCACCCATTCATTGCAGGCCCCAGCTGCAGCCCTGCAGGAGGGTGTGCTCCAGCCAAGGGCTTGTTCTTGAAGTCACAAAGCTGCTTCCCTGCAGTGCAACAGCTTCTTGAGGTGAGAAGTAGGGGAATAAGGACAAACCCAGAAAACTGGGGGATGGTTGTTGATGGTTTGGGGGCTCTGGCTTGATTTTACAGTGTTTTGCAAGTGAGGAAGAGTTTATAGTTCATGTAGAAAACAGCATTCCCTTTCCGTGTGGACATAAAACACCAACTTTGGTGGTAGAGCAGATCCAACCGGCTTCAGACTGACCCCCTGCAGTGTTCCTCCAGTGCCCACCCCTTCGACTACTGCTCTGGGCTCTGCCTTCCCTGGCTCTCAAACACAACCTCAGAGCACAGCGGTGTTTGCAGCAGGGCTGGTGCCTTCCTGCCCCATGCCATGTGGAGTCAGTGTTGCTCTGTGCAGAACTGGCTTTCCACTGAATGCCTCCAAAGCATGGGCTGAGTTTTGAAGGGATGTCAAGAGCTCCATTGGCTTTCACAGCTTCCCCCGTGGGGGGCCTGGGGACATCTTTCCTTAAAGCAACACGTTCCTGGGGTTTGTTTGCATGAAACCTGTCTGGAAGTGGGGAAATAGGAGCCTGGGAAGGACCTGTGGGTGTTGGTCAATGAGAGGCTCCCCATGACCTGGCTTCAGTGAGAGCTTGAGCCCAGAATCCCCCCCTGTGCTGGGCTGCACCCCCAGAGCGTGAGCAGCAGCTCAGGGAGGGGATAATGCCCCTCTGCTGTGCTCTGGGGAGACCCCCCCTGCAGCCCTGATCCAGCTCTGGGGCAGCAG
>NDXB01013356.1:0-12303 GCA_002631895.1 Agapornis roseicollis | reverse complement strand
CACCTGGAGCATTGTGTGCAGTTCTGGTGTCCTCAACATAAAAAGGGCATGGAGCTGTTGGAAAAGTCCACAGGAGGGCCATGAGCATCTCCCATACGAAGACGGGCTGAGAAAGTTGGGGATGTTCAGCCTGGGGAAGAGAAGGCTGCATGGAGACCTCATAGCAACCTTCCAGTATCTGAAGGGGGCTTATAGGGATGATGGGGAGGGACTCGTCAATAGGGACTGTAGTGACAGGGCAAGGTACAATGGGTTCAAACTTAAACAAGGGAGGTTTAGATTGGATATAAAGAAGAAATTCTTTCCTGTTAGGGTGGTTAGATGCTNCTGTAGTGACAGGGCAAGGTACAATGGGTTCAAACTTAAACAAGGGAGGTTTAGATTGGATATAAAGAAGAAATTCTTTCCTGTTAGGGTGGTTAGATGCTGGAATGGGTTGCCCAGGGAGGTTGTGAGTGCTCCATCCCTGGCAGTGTTCAAGGCCAGGTTGAAGCCTTGGGTGGCATGGTTTAGTGTGAGGTGTCCCTGCTTATGGCAGGGGGTTTGGAACTAGATGATCTTAAGGTCCTTTCCAACCCTAGAATTCTGTTTTACCCAAGAATCTCTTCCAGCATTGCTGGCAAGCTTCACATGCTACAAAGGAACATAAAGCTACCTATACTGTCTAAGCAGAGATGGTAATGGATGTTATTCACATTGTATCTAACAAAAAATTATGCAAATAGATATTTCAGATTCTTATATAGCCATAAGCCATATAGCTGGAGCAAGGCAGCACTCCTGAAACAAGAGCACAGGCTACTGCTTTTCTGTTTGGCTGAGTTGTCACACAAACACTCACCACCCATGACTTACATATTCCAGGAATTGAGTCACAGAGTTCACCAAGCAACTTCTCTACCAAGTGTATGAAAACAACAGAAGATGCTCAAGAACTCTTTCAAGAGTTATTTTTCAGTTTACTGAAAGTCCCTGCCTCCCTTACCAAACCATGGAGAATTGGAAGAGCCCTCTCTCAAGGCATTGCCATAGTCAACCAATTGCATTCATCCCATTTTCACACTCTACTCAGCTCTTGTCAGGTCACACCTGGAATTCTGTGTTCAGTTTTGGTCCCCACTATACATAAGATGTGAACAGGCTGGAGAGGGTCCAGAGAAGGGCCACAATGATGATCCAAGGACTGGGTAGCCTGCCACACAAGGAAAGGTTGAGAGAACTGGGTTTGCTCAACCTTGAGAAAAGAAGGCTCAGGGGAGACCTCATCACCATGTTTCAGTTTTTAAAAGCTGGCTACAAAGAAGATGAAGACTCCCTTTTTACAAGGAGTCACACAGAAAAGACAAGAGGCAATGAGCACAAGCTATTCCTGGGGAGATTCCAGTTAGACACAAGAGGAAAAGTTTTCACAATGAGAACAGTCAGCCACCGGAATAATCTCCCCAGAGATTACCCCAGGTGGACTCCCCAGTGTTGGACACTTTTAAGATTCAGCTGGACAGGGTGCTGAGATATCTAGTCTAGGTCATGCTTTGCCAGGGAAGGTTGGGCCAGATGATCCTCGAGGTCCTCTCCACCTTGGTATTCCATGATTACAACATTTTGTATGAAGTTACAGACTGCCCCAATTCAAGTTTGTTCCCCACGTTCTTTGGCCATTACAGCACAACAGAACCATTTAAAGCAGGATGCAGAAGTTCAGTCATGTGTTTCCCTAGCTTCCCTCTCCATATAATTTTATTATACCATAAAACACTGCAATAAGCTTGATGGTCTTTTTCAGGCAGCTTGTGATCTTAATTCAGAGCATTTAAAATGGCATGTGTTCAGCTTACATTCAAGCTAAACACAGAGGGTTTCTCAAAAGCCCATAAACATAAATGTTAGTTGCCGATTCTGTTTTAATGCTAGCTCCTACATACTAAACTCCTATTAGATTTTTCTATTTTTAGAGCTGTGGAGATGCTAGCAGCCTATTCACTAATAACATTTGATTAAAAATGAAGCAGCAATCAATATTCTGTTCCTCGCCTGCCTCCCTCTCCTTTGAACTTCCTAAATAAATTCAGGTTGTTTTTTTCCCCCCCTCTTAAGTTTCTACTCAGTGTAAAAGGATATGCTTTATCACATGTTAGCTTGAGTGTAAAAGATTTATAAACACATTACCATATTCAGTCATAGCAACAGCACAGAAAGGAACAAAACTGAGCTCAGTGGGAAAGGAAGCAGACAAGAGTTGTGCTGCCCTTGGAGTCCAACAACATTACTGGCACTGCATTGAAACAGAGCTCTGTACTTGAGCAGGGAGCTCTGCTTGGCTACGGGCTCTGGAATCCCATAGGAAACAGTCTGACATTTGACACAAGAGACCTCATACCTTTGCAAGTGGAAAAGAAAAACAAAACCCAAACCACACTACTCATTTTAAAAGATCAAGGCATTAGAAACCTGTCTTTTTTTCCCCTTCTCACTCATTTGGTCATGTCCCTAGAGTAATTTAACCTTCATGAACTGCCATCTATAAATCAGATGTTTAGTGGTGTTAACAGGCAGATGAAGCTCTATATCCACTACTAAACCCCCAAAACACGCCTCCTGTGAGATCAGCCCAATAATGCTAAGACTGATTACAACTTCTACACAATATTCTATGCTGTGTTATATGCTGAAAAAAACATTTTCTAGATATTCTTCCTAAAGAAGCAGATTGACAAATACTCACATTTTCTGTAGTCAGTTACTTTACAAGTTGAAGCACAAAAACTGCACCATAGCTCTTTCACAATCCAATGGTGGTGACAGTTCTCAACCAAGTCCTGCTCCTCCTTTTAACTGCTGCTCTTTGCTCATTCATCAAGTCTGTCATGTTGTGATTTCAACTATGTTACTTTGCTGCTATGTCAAGAAGCTTTTGCTGATACAACTTTAAATTCAGAGAAATACAGAGTTATCCAAGAAATCATAATGCAAACTGCAACAGAAACTACTTCAGCTCATGCCTCCTAGTTCCTAGTACATACATTACAGTCAAAGCAGACTGCCTGCAAGGAAGCAAGTGGAGGAAACGGGTTACAGGTGTCACTTTCTGTACACAGGAGAGTAACATGCACCAACCTAGCTTCAGTTTGGATTTTGGTTCCTGATTACCAACTATTTTCCAAAGCTGAGAAAAGTACTTGCTACCAGTGAGTTTGGACAGCAATATACTTTAAAAATTATCTTCTGTAGACTTAACACTGCTTATAATGAAACAAAGCGGGGGGAGGGTGGAGGGGAGGCAGGTAGTAAACTAAAAGTAAGAATAACTAACATTTTGGCAACTCAAGGTGGTCTGGAAGGCTTATATTCTACATCAGCTCAGGAGGAAGCTTGGAGATCCTCAAATATTCATTAAATGCCTTGGAAAGCTTAATGAGTTGCAGTGATTGCAGAGGCTGAAGGCATTCTGTGCAAACATGAAGTGGGGAATTCTGCCCCCCTCACCTGAAAGAGCAAACAACAAGTTACTTCTTGAACTGATTATCTCTCCAAATTAAGATTTAAAGAGTCTGTCTGTGCATATGATTCTGGTACTAACCAGACAACACCGTGTCATTTTAACTTCATGGAATAAAGTGATGCAGTTAATTATTCAACCCATTTGGTCTGTAGGGATCTTATTTGCTTTTGATTATCTATCTATCTATCTCATTCATTTACTGCTTTAACAAGAGTGTTATAAAGGCTGGTACAGAAATAAATACACCAGGTATTATGTTACTTTGTGTCATTTAACCATATTTAGACAATATTCATAGGGCTTGAAAACGAAAGATAAAAATTACTGGAAAAGTCTGGTAGAGCTGTCTGCTAGCTAACAGCCAAAGATCCACCAAAATAAAAGCAGCTGTATATTCAAATGTTTTCAGATGCTTCGCCACACATACTCGGGCCTCTATAGTGTAGTATACCCATGTAACAACAACTCTTAAGCACATTTAAAGTAGTTTCAAATAGGCTAGCAAAAACAACTTTGGCATGTATTTAGTGTTTTATTGAGAAGCTGCTTCACTCTTACTGCGATGAAGGTCATGTTTAGTTTCTGGTACCGACTTTACAATGCAGGTTTTAAAAGATTCATGCACAATGCAGTGCAGGCATCCTTGTTTCACGTGCAGAGCTGGGACTAGGCAAGAGCAGACTGAATAACTGAAGACACTTATGAGGTGGTGTAATTAAAAATGAATACCATTTTAACAATGCTTAGTTCTCTAGATGGCTCTGGGTCACATGAGGTAACAGACAAGAAGGTCCTACTTTGTTTAAAATCTCACAGAATAGTGACATTTGATTGCCTAATGTATAAGGATTGAAACTTGTGTCAGAACTGATCACAAGTATTCTTACAATTTTACTACTACCTGTAGGGAAAGGAAAGGAATCTTCTTCGAAATACTTCCTGGAAAAAACATTGTTCCAGAAGTTTCATTACACACAGCAACTACCCTGTAGGCCCTATGTAAATTTTAATCCCACCAGAGAAGTTTTGTTACAGCCTAGAATGCTGAGACCCAACTATGAGTAGTTATGTTGCTGCCAGACCAGATCTCACAGTGTAACTAAAGAAAATCTAGTGGATTCAGTAGGTGCAGTAACTGCAGTGAGCAGGTCTAGCAAGGTCAAAATAGTTGGAGTAAAATTTTCAGAGTTGAGGCATTCTGCTTTTATGATCACTGTCTGAAGAGCTCACAGTGTTAACAGAATTGAAAGTTATGGTAGTTCTGGCAGGTCTAGTTAATCTGCCTCTGGCCAGCTGATCTGAACAGTGTTTCAGACCTGCAAAAGGCAAATATTACAAAATCTTCACTAATTTCAAGAGAAGCCATAGTGACAAAATGTATGTCACAACTTGCATTAAGATAGCCATGCAAGCTGCACTCAATGATCTGTTCCATAAGAATTTGCCTTTCCCCCTACTGCCAAGGCACTCAAGAGATACTGGTGGGCAAGGCAAGCCAGAGATGAAAAGAATAAATTCACTACCACATTGTTCTTTCAACCTAGTCATGAGTTCTAAGTATTAAAACATGATCTATTCGTTTCCTTTTTGGTCAGTCTTGCTTTATGAACCTGCTCAGCACATATTTGTACTATGAAAATTTTGTGATCTCCCACCCACAGAAGATCAAGTGTCACAAATGCTTTTATTGTTGAAGCATTCGAGGACTCCCATTATGCCAAAAGTAAACGTAGTGTGTCTTTGACAACCACAGACACTTCAGCTGTGCTTACATTTCGATGCCACAAAGCTCCTGTAGCCACCTCAGGTGAAATTTCATCCTCAGCCTGATACCACAGGCATTTGACACCTTGCACAGCCATCCTGCTACCTGCAAAGAATAACACAGGCTCTTCTGTCTTCACTTTCTATCTCATCCATGAGATGGCTGGCATCCATAAATGATGATGCTAGCTGTTTTGGCAGATGGAAGCTGAATCGGTCACTATTTTGGGCGAAGCAGTAAGGGCTGGAATTTTTCTAGAGCATTAAGCTCAAGGAGGACACTGCAGCAACAGTTCTGCTGATACTGGAGGATGGGAGGATGCCACATACAAGAACTTTGCTTAAATCACAGCTTATCAGTTAAGCACAAGTTTAGGAGTTCTCATTTGTGTGAGAAGCAGCTCATGTGAGTTTCTGCCTCACATGAGCTCAGGTTTTTCCCCTTACTGTTTGTCACCATTCCTTTACCTCCATATACTTTTTTCATGAGCTATTTGGTTCCCAGTTCCTTCCCCATCACTGGTTCCACATTCCCCCCTCCCCCGCTTTTCTATCTACATACACTGTAACGGTTAGGTACCTCCCCCTCACCCAGAATTCCTGCAGGTTCTACATACTCCTCAAAGCTTCCTGACTCAGTTTAGATTGTGCTCATCACTGAGCCAAGGGGTCTTAAAGGGATCTAGCTTTATAACATTTGTAACAGAAACATATGATTTGTTATTACTGGTACTTCTTGTAAATCATATTAGTGTCCATTCACATTAGGAAATCTCACTATCCAAATGCAATCTTCTAGTAGGTCATTTTCAGTCTCTCAAAAGGTACCTTCTCAGACATACAGATTCTCTGGAGCTTACGTAGCTTCACAAAGGAAAGCAACAGCAGCGTTAACTTTAGGAGTCTAACAGTTAACCGCAGCAATACAAGGCAGTGGCAGAAATAAGACCCAGCGTGAATGCAGAACAAACAGCTCTAAGCCATGTAACAAGTTCTGGCACTCAGCCTTCCCCATCAGCCTGCTGGTGCCTGAATGGAACTTTCTCTAGTCTCTTGTGTACACACCTTCACTTCTCAGAAGCATGAGAAACCATGAAAAGGATCATATATAAACCCCAAAACAAACAAACGCTGGCCAGTGTTGAAAGCTTAAATACAACATTATCATCAGCCCTAATTTACTCATGAGGCTGGCCAGGCTCCCACTTGCCTGTCAAGCAAAAATGATACCCGCTTTAAAACCTACCTTTGCACACTAGCTGTGGTTCTAAACAACCTACATGAGAACTAACATGGGTAGTCTGAAGACTTTGTACTAAGGCAAATGTCAGTGTTCCAAGTGATATGCACTTAGCCAGTCATTTCCCAAAAATCGTTTTCCTGTTATTTCACATTCTTTAAAATATGTTTTCCTGAAGAGTTTATCCCCTCATTCTCCAGGACTCATTCCCTCACTCTCCAGTGACTTCATAATAGTCCACTAACAGAGCACTGACATCACAGTCTGTTGCCAGAGGAACCCATTCAGGTGCAAAATGTATCATGACTTCACTGCAAAAATGGGGGAGAAATACTCCAAAGACTAATTGTGTGTTTAGTTGTTTGTGCCTTCAGCAACAGGCATGGGGAAAGAAACAGCCTGAAGGCTTACCAGTTAAGATTGTTCATCAAGGAACAGTTGGGTTCTCTCCAGCTTATGACATGCTTGAACTCCATGAGGACACCTCAGCCACCACACTGATGGCTACGACAGTGGCATTCTTCTGTCCCTCCTGAAGATCTCTGGCTACTGGACCTTGAGATTCATGAAGCAAACACAAAAGACAGTAGGGCAGTGACGACATGTCCCAGAAAAGGGAAAGCTGGCCTCACACCACAGCAGTGTTTTGAAGAAATGTGCTGTCACTGCATGAGGGCATGCTGCCGTGTTGCCTTGTGCTCTTGGGCTTGCTCTTGTTATTCTGCAGCAGGGAACTTGTTGCCCTGAGCCCCTGCAGTGCTGGAGCCAGAGAAGTCTTGATCAGATTTCACATCTCAAACACAGGCTCATAGACAGTTCACCAAGATGGCAGGCAATACTCAAGGTGTCCAGCAGACTCCTTTCCTCAGTTCAGCAGCAGCTCACTTATGCTGCAGTATTTCCATGAAACATGTTGAGTCTCATTTTTATCCTATCCCTGTAAAACTGTATGAATCTTTCAGTACATGATTAATCAGCAGGGTCTGAGCCACACATCTCTCCCGTTAAAAGAGCAATTGTGCTGTCATGTTCCCACCAGCCATGACCTGAATGGAGCTTACCAAAAAGCTACATCCATCACTGCTTAACAGGATTAACTTGAAAAATGGTACTGTATGCAAGCCAGAGTGCTTAAACAGACTTCAGACAGACCCTGATTTCCATACATTGTTCTTACCTCTTCAGTAAAGGTGTAACACAGGTAATGCCATCTACTTACCTCTAAAATCATGGTAGGCTGAAATTGGCTTATATACCTAAATAATTCACTGCTAAAGAGGTGACTGCACTCTAGTTTGCAATCAAGCTGCAGGGGTCTTGTCACTGTTGATACTCCTCTGTGCATGTTTCCCCCACTTAAGAACTCCAAGCTGTTGGTTTCAACTTGAACTGTTATGCTCAAGCACTTCATGTTAATTTAAAACTCTACTGTTTGGTTGGGGTTTTTTCCCCTATCAAATATACTCATTAAAGAGATTTCCATCAACTAGTCAGAGAATGGCAAGAGCCTGTGCAAAGTAGCTATATAACAAAGCAAAACCTGAAGAAGAGCTAAAAAGTTACCTGCAACATCAAGCCTTCCATAAAGCAAAGACCAATATTTAATAAAAGTTAAAATTTATATTTAAATAAATGTGCACAAAGTGTAGATGGGCTGTGAAACACTGAACACTTGCTAAGACACTACACAACCATCCATACAAAAAAAAAAAAGCAACATTTATTAATTTTTTATGAGGGTTGTGATTTTCTTGCTTCAGTGCTTGTGAAAGTGAAATATTAATGTCATGCACAGGAATGAAGCATACATTGCTTCTTGAAAGAGTGCTCTGTCAAGACATCCAGATCCAGCATTTCAGAAGCAGCAACCAGAGCTACTTCAGTAAAGCGCATCCTTCTACACTGTGTGGCAGCCAAGCAGTGCAGAAAGGCATTTCAAACACTTGACTAACATCAATTGCCTTTTACATTCGTTAAGCATGGATGAATCCAGCCTCCCAAACAAATTATCAGGAACATCACTATACTATGCACCTGAAGACAATGGAATACTGTCAAACAGGATTAAATGTGCCTACTGAAGAAAAAAACTCCCCCACAAAATAAGCAAAACACCAGACAGCAACAAGCATGCTATGTGCTTGGAATAAGAATTCAAAATATAGGTTGACAAGAATTTCCCATTTATCCTCTGCCACATGAAGCACATGCCCAAGTGTAGTTAATACTAGTCTGCTGTGAATCTCAAATTAACTCAAGGAACATGGATAAAAAAAACCAACACCAACAACTGTTTGAAACTAAATCCCAAGATTTTAGTTTCCAGTAACAAATGGAACCATGAAAATTACCAAAAAGAAAAAAGGAATAATAAAAAAGGAACTTGTCCCCTTCTAAAATTTCAGTGGCATATTCTATACGTATCAACACAGACACTTCCCGTGGCACTTGTTCTCAATGAAGACAGCAATGGTGCAATAGGAAAGAGGCACATCAACATGCGGTGTGCATCAACTGTGGCAGGAAGCACTTTCAATAACACCAAGCACCACACCAAAGAAAAATGGTCTGCTCTCAGTATCTGCTTCTTCACTTGATGTATTTTGCCTACCCAAAGGCACACCATCTCATTTGGAAGTAATTTACCTTCCTTCACAGTGCTGCTTTGGCCGCTTACTTCATGCTACGAGCACAAGAGCTGGCTGGGATGTTGTGCTCAAATCAAACTTGCCTTCCCAGGGCTCCTCAAGAGTGCTCTCTGGTAGGCCTGTTTTCTCCTTCTACACTCCAGCATGACCCACTGAAGATGCTAGAGTACCTTTGCCCATGCATTTAGGGCAGATCATTAATTGAGCTTTCATTATTAACACACTTTTGTCAATTCATCACTAGCCAGCTGATACAAAATATTCATTTGAGTGTAAAGCTGCCTTTTGTGCAGAGCTCCATGCTACAGACATAGACACTATCAGAGGGCACACATTACACCTCATCAGTGGCTGAATAAGCACCAGTTACCCATCAGTGGATAACCCGATCCCACTCCTTCCAAAGGGTGTCATTGTTGTTAGCAACACAATGCAGAGACTACGTATTATTAAGTTTGTTTCCACAGAGAGAGGGGGCTCTTCTGCAGGGCTGGTTACATGCAAACTGACAATTAACCCAAGGACAGCAACATTAGACTGCATTCAGAACTAGGAGACAGGCATTTACTTCTAAAGGTTACTAAAGAAGCTTGATAGGAAGCCTCATACCTGAGCACAGCCTGTATTTTAAGCAAGTTGTCTACACTTCTACAGTTTAAATGCAAATAGCAGTAATTGCTTTAAAGACACTAGCAACCAAACTGTCTTGCAATGGACAATTCATAGAATCATAGAATAGTTAAGGTTGGAAAGAGCCTTAAGATCATCTAGTTTCAGCCCCCTGCTATAGGTAGGGACAGCACGCACTTGACCATGGCACCCAAGACTCCATCCAGCCTGGCCTTGAACACTTCCAGGGATGGAGCATTTATCACTGTCAACTTATCACTGACAGATGAACAATTACTATAACAAGTTGTGCGAATTTTCCAAGAAGCATCTCTAAATCACTGTGAGAAACCACATATGGCCACAAAGCCTTGCCAATCCATTTTTTAATAATAGATTAGATGTCCCTGGAACATTAATTTTCTGTTATGATGTGACTTGCGAGTGCTATGGGCAAAAACATCTACATGTTAACACAGCATTACTATTTTCAAGCAATAATTTGTGCTTGGCTCCAACTACCACAATGCCCATTATGTTACTTTTTCCGATACACCTGGAGGGTATGAGATCCAGCAGCTAGGACAGAGGGCTACAGTGAATATGGATTCTAGTCTAATGCTGTTAAGTAAAACTAAGGCTTACCCATCACTAAATGGATTGGATTGTTAGCTGAGCAGTTTAACGTAACAACTGCATTTGATCTGGAATACAAGGGTGTATATACTCCTGTATATGGTAAAGTCTGTGAAATAGGGGACCTGACAGTTCTCTACTACAAACAAAATTCCTGAAAGCGTCCCATAATGGAAAAATACCCACTACCTCAGAGATCTATGCCTCAGGTCAGTCTAAGCAGCAGCATGTAACAATTTCTGTATTCCCTTTGACACATTTGAATTGCTAGAGAAGAAGTGACAGAAACAGTCTTCTGTATAATCCCCAGTCCAGCAAAAACAATGAAACATGGTATCATGGACTTGTTTCCTACAGCTGGACTGTTCCAGATCCCCTCACTCCCCACATCTCCACATACTCAGATTCTCTTACGTGCCCAAAATGCTATAAAATATTTTCTGCTTTCTCCAGTTTCCTTAACTGTCCTTTAAAATGGCTCCAACTTCATCAGTGTCCCTTGCACAACCTTTCTGGCCCAACAGGTATACAAGAAAGCATATTATGTGGATAACGGCACAGCCCGGCACAAGCAATCCAGGAGGTTCCTTGATTGTGTGGAAGACAACTTCCTTCTACAAGTAATAGAGGAGCTGACAAGGAGAGGTGCCCTGCTTGACCTTGTGCTCACCCACAGAGAAGGGCTCATTGGAAATGTGACGCTCCTGGGCAGCCTTGGATGCAGTGATCATGAGATGGCAGAATTCGAGATCCTCAGGACAGTGAGAAGAGGGTGCAGCAAACTCACTGCCCTGGACTTCAACAGAGCAGACTTTGGCCTCTTCAGGAACCTGCTTAGTAAGGTTCCATGGGATATAGCCCTAGAGGGTTGGGGGGGCCAAGACTGTTGTATGATATTCAAGGATCACCTGCTACAAGCTCAGGAGTGTTGCATCCGAACTAGAAGGAAGTGCAGCAGGAAGGCCAGGAGACCTTCTTGGATGGATAAGGAGCTGCTGAGGAAACTTCAAAGGAAAAAAGAGGCTTATAAAAGTTGGAAGCAAGGACAGGCACTCTGGGATGAATACAGGTATGTTGTCCAGGAAGCTAGGGACAAGGTGAGGAAAGCTAAGGCACACTTAAAATTAAACTTAGCAAGGGATATTAAGAATAACAAGAAGGGATTCTACAGGTACACTGCAAATAAAAGACAGACCAGGAACAACTTAGGCCCCCTCCGGAAGCTCTTGGGTGAACTGGCTATGCAGGATTTGGAGAAGGCTGAGGTTCTTAATGACTTCTTTGCCTCTGTCTTCAATGGCAAAGGCTCTGACTGCACCACCCAAGTCTTGGAAGGCAGATGCAGGGACTGTGAGAATGAAGACCTTGGGCCCACTGTAGGAGAGGATCTGGTTCAAGACCATCTTAAGAACCTGAACGTGCACAAGTCCACGGGACCTGATGAAATCTATCCGTGGGTCCTGAAGAAGCTGGAGAGTGAAGTTGCTAAGCCACTGTCCATCATATTTGAAAAATCATGGCAGTCAGGGGAAGTTCCCAATGACTGGAAAAAGGGAAATATAACCCCCATTTTCAAGAAGGGGAAAATGGATGACTCGGGGAATTACAGACCAGTCAGTCTCACCTCTGTGCACGGCAAAATCTTGGAGCACATTCTCCTGGAAGGCATGCTAAGGCACATGAAAAACAACAAGGTGCTTGGTGGCAGCCAGCATGGCTTCACTAAGGAGAAATCCTGCCTGACCAATTTGGTGGCCTTCTACGATGGGGCTACGGAACTGATGGACTGGGTAGAGCAGTTGATGCCATCTACGTGGACTTGTGCAAAGCGTTCGGCACTGTCCCACCCAACATCTTTGTCTCTAAATTGGAGAGACATCAATTTGATAGGTGGGGCACTCAGTGGA
>NDXB01013355.1:9872-35653 GCA_002631895.1 Agapornis roseicollis | reverse complement strand
AATTTTTTAAGAAAAAAAAAAAAAAAAAAAAAAAAAAAAAAAAAAAAAAAAAGGCTTGGTTGAAAGTCAAGGGCTATGAAGGGCTTCACACTGGGAACACTTTGACATTAGCTTCCTCCTGTTAATTTATTACCATACAGGGTCTTTTAGTTTAAGTATGTCAGGTGACTTCAGCTGTGCAGGAGCTGCAACAGTATGTTTCTTGTTTAAATGAGTCCCCAAACCATTTAAAAAAGTATTTAAAAGGTCAAACCAAAATACTCTGCATGAAGTGCTACTAAGGAAGTAGGCTGGGATGTTCTACTCCATCCACAATTTAAATTGTAAGTGGTTTGAGGGAGTGCCTCATGTAAAAAGCATTGCAATAATCTCCAGTTGAGGTAATAGAGGTGAAGAGAAGAAGAGGATTTTCTCTTTGCCAAATATTAAGTAAGGCCACTTGACAGACATTGTTGCAAAACCCAGTATGACCAGGCAATTGAGAGCTGCCCTTAAGCTCACTACCCTACAACAGTGACAGAAAAAGCAGCAGACATCGTACCAGTGTACAAATCATTATAGCTGTACAAATAATTCTGTTCTGTTTCTTTTCAGCTATTTGCGTCATGACCATGTAAACAAAATCTAACCCTATAATTGTTTTCATATTAGTATCTTTCCATTAATCTTGTATTAATGTGTGTTTGGGCTTTTCTTTCAGCTCAATCTTTTTAATTTTCTGTTTGGTGGGTTTTGTTTTTTTTTTTTTTATTGCTTCCTATGAAGCCTAGTTTTTTCTTTCTTTTCATACTCTTATCTTATTTTTTCTTTCTTTACTACCTTATTTCTATTTCTTCTTCTGACTCATTCCCTTTCTTACTCTTTTTATTTCATTTTTGCAATTTAATCTATCTCCAATTCCCAGTCTATGCATTTCTTCACATTTGCTATGCATTCAGCCCACCAGAACTATTCCCTTGCAACAATTCAGACCATAGTACTAATTTATTTTTCCCACTCTAATTCATTGATAACAAATAATGCATTCCTTTGCAATTTCTTACCAATTTTAGTTTACTTTCAAGTAGGTGAGACTGAGCGAGAAAAGAAAAATTAATTGCATTCCACTGAAATCAGAATACAAGCAACTGAGGAAAACTTCATAGTGGAAAAGTAGCAAAATGGAATGAAATTAAATGAGGTGGGACATGGATTAGAAAGTAGTAGTGGGTAAAATTGGGCACACATTTTTATCAAAAGACTACACAAATACTTGGCAAAGTGACTGAACTGGAAACAGACTAAGGAATCAAGTCCAATGAGTTAGAAATGGAAAGGAGTGAATATGGCCCAAATTCAAACTGAGAAAAGACAGAAATCTCCACAGGAAGTGGACAAGACCTAGTGAGATGAGGGACAAAAAAAAAAAGGTTTTAATGTTTTCAGTTCCCACTGTGATCAGGGTTTCTGTTTACTACCTAGTGAGTGATAACTCTGCAGGTCAATAGAGAGAAAATGATGTATTACAAATATACTCGGTGTATAATTAGAATTGTAGCACAGCTAATGGTAATGTAAGCATCAGCCTATCTGAGGAGCAGATGTGTTGCTGCTAGAGCAGGCATATGAGAATGCTTAATATTTCAGCTTAGTGAGGAAAAGACTCTTGAACATCTGATTATTCTTTGATCTTGTTCCTATCAGCTATATTGTGAAATCTGGCTTTTCTTCAAACTGCAGATAATTTGACTGTCATAAACTGGCAGTGTAGTTTTGATTACATTGTTGCAATAAAAATGTATCTAAATTGGTTTCAATGGAATTCTGACACCTGTTTGTTAAATATTGTTAAATATCTGCATTGAGCCAAAAGTCTGAGAATTATTTCAATTGAAACTGACTCACAAATCCGAAAAAAATGAAACTAGCAGCTGCTGCTACTGTTTTAATATTCTTTCTAGCGGGTATATTGACTACATTTCTATAAAGTGCTCTGTGTACCTGTTTTAAATATTGGGAAATTCAAAACCGACACAGAAGTATCCTTTGTGTGTTCAATTTACAAATAAGCCACTGAGACATTCAGGTTACTAATGTTTAAATACCTACAGTGTTTAAATGTAGGTATCTTGGCTTGACATACCTAGCCATCAAGCCAAGAGCCAGTAATGTGCTTTTGAGGCAAAAGTGGCTAATGGTATCCTGTGCTGCATTATCAAGAATGTTGCCTGTAGGTCAAGAGAGGTGATCCTTCCCCTCTACTCGGCACTGGTGTTGCCATACCTGGAGTACTGACTCCTATTCTGGCTTCCCCCGCACAAGAAAGCTGCAGGCATACAGGAGAAAGTCCCGCAAATGGCCTTGAAGATCAGAGACTAGAGCATCTCACATACAAGGAAAGATTGAGAGTTGGAGAAGACAAAGCTTAGGAGAATCTTATCAACGTATATAAAGACTTAAGGGAGGGTGCAGAGAAGATATAGCCAGGCTCCTTTCAGTGATGACCAGTGACAGCGCTGGCCAAAGACTGTTACAGGTTGCTCAAGGAGGTTGTAGAGTCTTCATTCTTAGAGATATTCAAAAGCCACCTGGAATACTCTTGGGCAACAGAGACACAGATAAATTGTTAGAAACTTTCTTAAAGGGAGCTGAAGCTTGGCCCAGGTTTGCCAAGATTTTAAAACAAAAATGGTTTGAGATTTTGGGTAAGGTTAGGAAAGGTTTCAAGCTGAAACTGTGGATTCAGTATATATAAAGTAGAAATCCAGGTATGTTCTTGGTCTTGGATCAAAACCTTACCTTGAATTCTTTGGAAGAAAGATTCCTCATCTATTTTTGCTGGGTTTTTCCCCAAACAAAAGCTTAATCTATTTTTTTTTCATCAATTTCTATAACAGCTTTAAAAATAGGGAGATGGCAAAGAATCTCAAGACTTGTCAAAATCTTCCCACTCACTCTAGCTCCCATTAAAAAAGAAAAATCTAGTTAAATTTTAGAATATTGTCAAAATGACAAATAAGCCAGCAAGGAATCACACTTGCCCATGCCTTCCCCAGAGAAATTCCTAAAATCCAGTGACAAAGTTTCATGGAGAATTGGTACATTCCTGGGCAGAGAATCTGCAGTCAAAATGTTGCAAAGCAGGGACATCGTATAGAGGCTTCTGTTTTTTTTCTAACCAGTGGTATGATTTCATATGCCACATTTACAAAGAAACTGTTTAGGGTTCTGAAAAAGAAAATACTAAGACATGGAATAGTGGGCGGACAGCTGCCATAGTGTGATGATTTTTGAGGCATGGGTTTGTGCCAATGTTAGGAACAGGACTGCCTGAACTTGTTTGACTACAGTCTAAAATGTTTATTCATTTCAGTGCAGCTAGTCTTTTGGGAGGAGTTTAGTTACATGCCCAATGACAACTGCAATACACCACCATAGTAGAAGCCAGAAGAGAAAACTCATATGATATAAATATTATTCAAGTGTGTCTGTAGGCAGGTTGTGTAGCTGCCAGAATGGCACAATATGACAAACCCCTAAAAGTCCAGGCAACAGCAAAGTGTAACTTGTGAAAAATAAAATAAATGCTCCATCGGACCTCTGAAAGCTGGTTTTGGAGTCAGGGACTTTTTTTTAATTGTCTGCAGGAGTGTGGAGAGAAGTCCCTTGTGCCCACCACCAGCCAGCTGCCTATTGGCCTGTGTCTGAATGAAATCCCATCATCCTCAGTAGAGTTGCTAAGCAACAGCTGGTCTTAAAATTGTGGGTAGGTTTTTTGAGGTTTCTTCCCTCATTTTTACACTAGTGGAGACCAGTGATGAATGGTGTCCCTCAGAAGTTGCTATTGGAACCAAGTGCTGTTTAACATCTTTGTCAGTGACATAGACAGTGGGATTGAGTGCGCCCTCAGCAAATTTGCTGATGGCATCAAGCTCTGTGGTGTGGTCGACACACTGGAGAGAAGGGATGCCATTCAGACAGACCTTGACATGCTTGAGAGGGGTCAATGCCAACATCATAAAGTTCAAGAAGACCAAGTGCAAGGTCATGCATGTGGGTCAGGGCAATCCCAAGCACAAATACAGGATAGGCAGAGACAGGATTGAGAGCAGCCCTTAAGAGGAGGACTTGGGGTCTGGCTGACAAGAAGCTCAAAATGACCCAGCGATGTGCACTTGCAGCCCAGAAAGCCAACTGTCTGCTGGGCTACATCTAAAGGAGCATGATCAGCAGGTAAAGGGAGGTGATCCTGCCCCTCTACTCTGGTCTCATGAGACCCCACCTGGAGTACTGGATTCATCTCTGAGTCCCCCAACGTAAGAAGGATGTGGACCTGTTGGAGTGAGTCCAGATATCACAAAGATGATGACAGGGCTGAAGTACCTCTGCTATGAAGACAGGCTGAGACAGTTGGCCTTATTCATCCTGGAGAAGGCTCAGGGGAGACCTAAGAGCAGCTTCCAGTACCTAAAGGGGCCTAAAAGAAATCTGGGGAGGGACTTTTCATAAGAGCCATAGTGACTGGTAATGGCTTTAAACTAAGAGAGGATAAATTTAGGTTAGATATTAGGAAGACTTTCCTCACTGTAAGTGTGCTGAGGCACTGGCACAGGTTGCCCAGAGAAGTTGTGGCTGCCCCATCCCTAGAAGTGTTCAAGGCCAGGTTGGATGAGGGTTTGCGCAACCTGGTCTAGTGGAAGGTGTCCCTAACCATAGTAGGAGGATTGGAACTAGATGATCCTTAAGGCCCCTTCCAACCCAAACCATTGTACGAGTCTATAATTCTGGGACACACAGGTGAAATGGTGTTAGGCTGATAATTCCAGATCTGAGGTCCAGAGTTATTTTCAGTTGTGCTGTTGAAATAACCATGAAATAAGCTTAAGGAAGGAGAAGATATACCTTTATATGTAAGCACTAAAAAAAGTCAAAGTATTTTTTTGCCACTGGATATTCCTAAATCAGTATCATCCATATAACACAAAAGATTAACCTATTTTGAAATCTGGAATTCTTGTTCCAAGATTTAATGGTCAATAGATTCTTTTATAAATGAAATAGATTTTTAATTATTTTAGCCACCTTCATAGTTCCTGTGATATTCGTTCACTACAGGTTTGTCCTTCACAAGATACTGCATGTTATTTTACTACAGTCTCACATGTGCAAATCTTAGTTTCTGTCAGTTGATGGAAGTGCAGTTCTTTGCCTCCAGACTTGAATTTACAGTCATGGTCTGCTCATCCTCCCACTGGACCTCAGGATACCTAATGAAAGTTTGTCAGTTGTCCTATGGATCTCATAAGAACAATGTCAGAGTTTATCTATGATCAGACAGCTTTCAGAAAATTTAGCGCTATTTATTTAAGAGTGAAAAAAGAAATATAGAAAAGTGTATCACGCAGCAGTCTCCTTCAGTTATTGCATATCAGCTGCACATGGCACAGGCAAAAATAAGTCACTGGTTTCTATAGTCTATATTGCCAATTTTCTCTGTTTTGCCCCAGATACAGGCTGACCTTTTTTCAGTCCTTTCACCAACTTGTGTGTGATACTTTTCAAACTGAAGGAAACTGTTTCCCCAGGCTTCAGGAAGGGCTGCTTTGTCTTTTTCATCTTCCTGCAGTAGCCTAGGATATCAAAACTATATATCACATTTGCAGCAGTAATACATTTTGGCAAAAACATACATATAATATCTCTAAGTATGACTCAGAACAATAATCTTCAAAATGTTCTTATTTGCAACGTCTCACCTCTCAAAAGCATCACAAATGGCTTTTAAAGACTAAATTGGCATAAAAAATTGGAATTTCTTAGCACTGAAAGGATGAATAGTTTTAACACTTTACACAAGCTAAGGAAAATTGCATCTCTTTGTGCAAGGTGGGCTAAAAATGATTGTCCCCATTTGATTTGCTTAGGTTGCAAGAATGGTACATGAATAACCCTATTTATCAGGATAACTCAAGTGTTAGAAGCATGTGCAGGTTTAGGTTCCCCATTAATTCCAATGCAAAAGTTTTCTGCATGATTCAGTATGTTCCTGTCTTTCCTAAGCCCCTCAAAGCTCCTCCAGAGGTGTTGACCTACCAGTGAATAAGCTGAATTTAGACCATAAGCACATGCATAACTTTAATTCACAGAAAGTGTTTTGGTCAAGGTTGTGAGCTAGTCATCAGCTGGGTTACATTGTGTCCCCAAAATATCACTTGCTATGACAGATGGTACAGTGGTGGTTTCCACATATAGCACTGCTCCAAACTGTGACAGAAATCTTCTTTAGTAAAACTGAAAAGTTTAACTTCACCTTTCATAAAAAATGACATGTATATCTTGCCTGCTGTAACAGCTAATAATAGTTACTTGTCTGCTAGTAGCTGACAAACCTGATTTGCATGTTGCAAGACAGCTCTTCTCACATGAGTTTCCCTAAATCAGCTGCTACCTTAAAAAGAAACTGTAATGATTTAATAATGTGGGGCAACAGAGGGGAAATTACATGATAGATTTCTGCTGAATGAGGCCAGAACTGAGGAAGATTCAATGTCTTTATAATGCCAAGATCAAATGGAAAACATTTTTTTGTTACCTGTAATAAGGCAGCATTTTTTGAAGCTGCAGTCTGCACTATGCACACCAGAGTCAGCACTAAATATGTAATAAATTCTCTTTGGGTTACTTCACTTATCTAAATAATCTTCTTTTCACATATAATGTTAGAATCATAGAATCATAGAATAGTTAGGGTTGGAAAGGACCTTAAGATCATCTAGTTCCAACCCCCCCTGTCATAAGCAGGGACACCTCACACTAAACCATGCCACACAAGGCTTTGTCCAACCTGGCCTTGAACACTGCCAGGGATGAAGCACTTACAACTTCCTTGGGTAACCCATTCCAGTGCCTCACCACCCCCACAGGAAAGAATTTCTTCCTTATATCCAATCTAAACCTCTCCTGTTTAAGTTTGAACCCTTCACGTCTTGTCCTGCCACTACAGTCCCTAATCAAGAGGCCCTCCCCAGCACCCCTGTAGGCCCCCTTCAAATACTGGAAGGCTGCTATGAGGTTTCCATGCAGCCTTCTCTTCTCCAGGCTGAACAGCCCCAACTCTCCTAGCCTGTCTTCATATGGGAGATGCTCCAGTCCCCTGATCATCCTCGTGACCCTCCTTTGGACTTGTTCCAACAGCTCCATGGCCTTTTCATGTTGAGGACACCAGAACTGCACACAATACTGCAGGTGAGGTCTCATGAGAGCAGAGTAGAGGGGCGAAAAAACAAACAAACAAACAAACAAAACAACAAAAAAAAAAACCACAAATTATGCAGTTGAGTTTCCCACATTTGGGGAAATCGCAGGGCTCATCACACCTGGAGTGCAAGGTATGACCTCCCCCTGGGAAAACCACCTGCTTAATCATGGTGTCTCCCCTGCTAGGTAAGTATGTTAAACAGCATTCATAATTATACTACATTCCCTTTCAATCCCTATAAAGACACTATAGATTGAGGGTGGGATTTNCTTTATAATGCCAAGATCAAATGGAAAACATTTTTTTGTTACCTGTAATAAGGCAGCATTTTTTGAAGCTGCAGTCTGCACTATGCACACCAGAGTCAGCACTAAATATGTAATAAATTCTCTTTGGGTTACTTCACTTATCTAAATAATCTTCTTTTCACATATAATGTTAGAATCATAGAATCATAGAATAGTTAGGGTTGGAAAGGACCTTAAGATCATCTAGTTCCAACCCCCCCTGTCATAAGCAGGGACACCTCACACTAAACCATGCCACACAAGGCTTTGTCCAACCTGGCCTTGAACACTGCCAGGGATGAAGCACTTACAACTTCCTTGGGTAACCCATTCCAGTGCCTCACCACCCCCACAGGAAAGAATTTCTTCCTTATATCCAATCTAAACCTCTCCTGTTTAAGTTTGAACCCTTCACCCCTTGTCCTGTCACTACAGTCCCTAATGAAGAGTCCCTCCCCAGCATCCCTGTAGGCCCCCTTCAAATACTGGAAGGCTGCTATGAGGTTTCCATGCAGCCTTCTCTTCTCCAGGCTGAACAGCCCCAACTCTCCTAGCCTGTCTTCATATGGGAGATGCTCCAGTCCCCTGATCATCCTCGTGACCCTCCTTTGGACTTGTTCCAACAGCTCCATGGCCTTTTCATGTTGAGGACACCAGAACTGCACACAATACTGCAGGTGAGGTCTCATGAGAGCAGAGTAGAGGGGCGAAAAAACAAACAAACAAACAAACAAAACAACAAAAAAAAAAACCACAAATTATGCAGTTGAGTTTCCCACATTTGGGGAAATCGCAGGGCTCATCACACCTGGAGTGCAAGGTATGACCTCCCCCTGGGAAAACCACCTGCTTAATCATGGTGTCTCCCCTGCTAGGTAAGTATGTTAAACAGCATTCATAATTATACTACATTCCCTTTCAATCCCTATAAAGACACTATAGATTGAGGGTGGGATTTATTACTTAGTGCTATCTTAGACTCCATTTATGCAAGCTTTCAACTGAATTTACCTATGCCAACAAGTAAATAAAAATTCTAATAGTTTCTTTTCATTTATAATGTGCTGTACTAGATTAAGGATTTCTTTTATAGGGTAGCAAGGGTAGCACAGGATGAAAGAAAAGCATGAAGTAAAATAAAATTTAACATCTCTTCAACATATTTAATTACTGTTTAAAAAAAAAGTGAACAGTTGTCAATAACTACCTAATTGATAACACAGAAATACATCACTTCATCAGGTTGTGATGTTTAACTGTTATAACTCTACCACTGCCATGAATGACAGAATTTTTTACATTGCAGTATATAAATAAGTTAATATAATGATATATATCACTATGCCAAGTGTCTGCAGTTCAGTATATGTATAGAAAACTGCCTCTCACCTTTACATTTCTATTCTGCAGTGCAGCCGTTGAGCAAAACTGAAGTATCCTATCTCCCCTGCCATTTTTGGACCACTTCTGCACACTCAGTGGGATCAGGCTAACTTGCATAATTGCTATTATTCTTTTACAGTAACTACATGATATATGCTACAGCTGGCTTCTAGGAATTCTTTGTTCAGGCATGAGGTATGGCAACAGAAATGTAAAGCAATTTTTCAGTAGCTGCTACGTGACAAAGTAATGGTCTCAAAACTGATTTGCTGCTTGAATCCCAATCCTCTGATTTGGATGCTTTATTTAGCATCTCCAGAGAAACTGCTTCAACCTCACTCTCTGGTTAGTGAAAAAAGGAAAAAAAAACCCAACAACCACCACACAAATCAATCACACAATTTCCATACCCTTTAATGTTCAAGGAAGTGAAATTAAAGGAGATGATACCCTTGATTCTAAATTTTAGTAAGCGAATCCTGAGGGAAAAAATAAATTTAAAAAAGACAAGTTCTCAGCTTTTTCTCCTGCTGGGTATTTGAAAATAGTAATGGCCTAGCTGATTTATCTTGTCTCCCACCACATTCATTTTTGTTTGTGTGTTTGTTTGTTAGACTCCTGCAAAGCAGTGCTCTTCATAGCAACACCAAAGCTGCATTGACAATGTTCATTGTATTCCCCCAAATATCTTGAAGGTCTCTTAATAATAATAATAATAATAATGTAGATATTTAGCCTTATTGTAGGTATTTTTCAGGTTTACTAAAACATGAAAAATCTACTGGTTGTTTCAGTTTTTGAGTCTGAAACAGTTGTATCTTGTCAGTATTTTCACTCCAAACTGAATCACACTGAAGGCTGCAATGCGTCTATCTCTTTTCAGGACTAAACATCACCCATGCGACTGTGTCAGCTTGCTGAATAGCATCTTCATGTGGTAGTCAGGAGCCTCCACAGAATGGATTTGCAAAGCAGTTTCAGGGTTGATCCTCAAAGGCTGGTATGTTTGCTATATGCCAGCCTCATATTAGTTGGCAAGCATTTTAGCTTTTATTTATTCTAATTTTTAAGATGCTTGTCCCAGTCACTACCTTTGCTATTATATCATATTAGTCCTCAGTGCTGTACCTGGTAAACAGCATTGAGTTTACAACTCCTCTCACATCCCATTGCACCTGTTTCCTTAGAACTAGATGATATGTTGCAAAACAGAGCCTGTGATTGAGTCCTGAAAAAAATTACCAAAACATTTAAATACTATTCTAAGACATGTTAACAAAAATGTCTATTCATGTACTACACATGCATTAAGTGAATACAAGCTTTAAATGTTAAGTCAATATAATTAAACATTAAGTGAATATAAACAAGATGGGAAAAAAAGAAGAAAGACCAGTACCATGTCTGAAATAAATTCTGAAAATGTCACCCGATATTTTGCAAAATGATTTCTATTAAAACAAAAAAAAAAATGGGCTGAAGTTCTGTAAAAAGTACAACCTTTTTTTCTATCTAAAGTAAGAAAACCTGAAACATAGTTCTCTCAGAATTTTAATAGGTACTGAAATACCTAAGTCTCCTTGGAATAACCATAGTCACATATAATAATTTGTGAAAATGTTACTGAAATTGCTTCAGTTATCATACTTTGTGAACCACGACCTACCTCTGTAGGTCATTGAGAGCTCCTTAAGATATCCTGGTTTTCAGTATGACTTCATTGATAGTGGCTGGATGGCACATACCAAAAATACAATGGAGAAGCTGGTTACTTTTTATAAACTTCTACTGAATAAAAAAAAAGACCCAACAATCCAGGGCAACTACAGGACATTCTGATTTTCCCTAATGCTGTTAATATAATCAATCTTTTTTTGTGATGCCACACTTCACACTACTTACTTTACCTCCCTTCACATTTCTGCAATTCTCTTTGTAACTCAGTGAAACAGAACGTGCTTATGTTTCCCCACAGAAGACTTTCTTTTTTTCCCAGACAGCAGTAATCTATTGCTACATGATGTGAACTTCATTATTTTTCCACTGTGTTAACTTTAAGTGCCTTAAGCAGAGTTTGTGTAGAGCGGGACTAAAATGGTTCGTCTATGAAACTGTGTGTGTTTATAGTATAGAAATATATGTTTGTATGTTATTAATGTACTAATTTCATAGTCATTTAGGTATATGAAAGATTTCCCAAGGAAATTTGGAACTTTGCTGAGCAATGCAAAACCCACCAAGGAATGAATTGTTAAGTAGGTAAAAATTCAGGGTCTAAAAGTTAGTCTTAGCATCCCTTTACAAGGTTTTGTGGCCTTATTTTGCCTTTCATTTTTAAGTTTTATATCATTATAACTTCTCTTACAGATTCATAATCGATGATGCAATTTTACAGAAAGTCAAGAATTTTACTGCTGTAAATGCAAGATAATTACTTCTAAGTGTGTTTTGGTTTGCTAAGTCATTAAATATTAGAATCAATGTCTGTTCTTAACGTTATTGCTACGTACTGTATTTGAAATACATTGCAAAATATTATCAGTAGACTGGCTGTCATTGGAATTTATGTAAAAAGAAATTAACATCTTTTTGCATCTAGAAACAGTTTCAGTGGCAGCAACCCAGAGAAAAGAAGGACAGATCTGTGTTCTTGAAAGTTACATGGAAAAAAAAAAGTAATTTTTTTACATAAAAGACTCCCAAACAAAACCTAAAAAGTCCTGTAGCTGAGAAACACAGGTAAATAGCATGCACTGGCTGCAGGTGAGGGGTGAAGGTCCAACCTCAGGTGCTGCTGTTGCGGCAGATGATTGTTGTGCTGACCTAGAGACATCATCTTCTGGTGCAATCCTCTTCTGTTGCAGTCAGAGATTTGTATTCTTCAGGACTCCTCATACCTGCATGCTGCACCATACCAACATCAGATTCTACCTGTTTATGAGTTACATATAGCTAGAATCCCATGCTCCGCCCCAACTTGTAACAGTTAATACAGCATCTGTAAAGACTAGATTTACAGCTAAGAAATCAAAAGCTGAAGAAACACTGATATTTGGAAACAAGGCAATTGAAAAACTGTTCTTTTGTTGGCTTTTTTCTTGTACTTATCTCAATGAACAGATTATAGCCTTCTTGAAGTTATGTTGCTGTATGAATTTTTCTGTAATACTTGAGATAAACATAGGTTATTGTTATTAAATATTCAACATCTGGTTTATTCTGAAGAGATACAGATTATTTATTAAATGCATGGATGTAATTACTAAAAAAGGCTTTTAGGGCTTTCAGTTTTGACTTTCTATGAATATTTCCTCATGATTTCAGTATCTATAAAATCAGTCCCCAGAGTATACCTCAAAAATGAAGACAAAGCAAATCAGCTTATTAAATTTAGATGATGACCATGACTGCTATTGATCCTGTATCTGAATTAGACCCTTTCTTTTCTATGAAAATATCATTGAACTCAAACACAGTGATAGTAGGAATATATTATTATTGGTTTTTAAATGTGACAAATTAAAAAAGGTAGGATTGATGTAAAAGAACAGTGCTATTTTATTTGAAGATATGGTTTTTCCTTCAGGTTCTTTATTTGTTTTGTAGTAAGATATCCAGGCTAGATGATAAGACGTAGAAACAATATCTGAAAGCTGTTGCAAGAAATTTATCACCCTAAACTTTTCTCTTGTGTTTATATTGCTATTTTCCATATGAAGAACTGAAATACAGATGACAGACATGACTATTTCAAGGTCAAAAAGACAAGAATAAAAAAAATTCCATAACACTGTTTCAAACATCATAGCCTCCCTTTTGAATATCAATATCCTCACTCTCTTTCTCATTTTGTTGAATTTTCAGCTTCATTTGAGTTTTCATCTGTGGCAGAGGCACAATGAAGGGCTATATGTAAACATGAGAATTTGGAATCTCATTCATACACACAACTTTCTGGGAGTGCATGGATTTTCCTGATATGCAGAATTCCCAGAGCTGCTAATCAAAGCAGATATAAGACTTTTTTTTGTCCCCTGCTGAGTGTGAGCCTAACTTTTTTCCTGTCTTTTGTTTTCTCGTAAGAAATAAAGTTTCTCTTTCAAGTATAATTTGAAAATAGCTGTCAGAGCCATGCTATTTTCTATATGTAGGATAGCCTGTGATGCTATCTGTATTTCATCTGGACAGTATACCAGTGGTAGAAATCATTACTGTCATCAACTAACACGATAATGACTGTAGCTCTATTCAGTGTATCTTCCATTAGGTAAAAGGGTGCCACACTTTCCCAGTTGATTTCGAAGTTTCCCAGTTGTCCAAAAGCTTTCATGAATACAAATAAGTAATGTGATGTGCTCTGTCTCTTAATGGGAAAAGTCTAGGGATTATTTTTAATCTTTGAACTAACAAAGAGAACATTACTAGATCAAAATTTCACAATCTGTGGCCCAGACTAATACTACACTGACATGCACCTGGAATTGGCTACATACAGAAGCTAAGAAATATAAGCTGTGAAGAAAGAAGTGTTCTATTAGTTTTGCTTCTGCTATTATCAAAATTAATCTCAGAAGATCATGACACATGTTGCAGTGCTACGTGCAATATGCCAAGGCTAATAAACCACCCAAATATGGCTTATATTTGCTGTTAATTTCGTGAAATAGAGCATATATGCTAGCATTTTCTTTGAACAGAAGAGGGTTGTTTTAATACCCTTTGTCATACATGCTGTAATATTTACTAGCTGCCACTGTGCTGGTAAGGCAATAGTTGCTCTATGCTCTGTAACAAAAAGCAGAATGCTGCTCTCTGCATTTTTTTGGGTTATTTTTTTTGGTGGCTTTTTTGGGGGATTTTTTTGTTTGTTTTTTTTTTGTTAGTTCAAGTCTCATTGAAGGGTCTCTGGGGTGCTTTTGCATTTATTATTTGATTTTTCTGTTCCGAAGTCTGTATATATTTTAGAAAGAAAAGTATATGCACATCATGCTTATTAATACCCCTTGCCACCACCATCTCTCAAACACACACAGACTGCATGGGAACTCAGTCCCAAGGCCATTTGAAATATTTGCTTAAGATCAACTTGTTTGATTAGACTTTTAATTGATCACTTTCACTTGTTTGATTAATGCTTTATCAAGCACTTGATGGCCTATATAAAGACTTTTAGGATAGGTTGCATTCCTGTGTAAAGATCCCTTATGACAGGTAAGGCGAGGGCTTCTTGAAAAGAGCAAAGCCAATTTTGCAGGGTTTCCAGGCAATCCACATCATTCCTCCCCTGTAAAAAAAAATTATTTTGTTTCCAGCCCCTACCTGGGAATAGTCCCGGGGGAACTGTGGAGAGGCATAAGCAACACTGTGGGGTTTATTATCAACTTTATTTATTATCAGCTCACTATTTACATGAATTGAAAACTTTTCAAGACACATGTTCATGGAGGTAAACAATTATTTATTGTTGTACTTATCACCACTGTAACTTGGTGATATTTATTAAATTTATAGGCAGCAAGTAATTTGTATTTCAGGTAGCAATTATTCCTAATTGGTTTTGTATATGAAAAACTAGTTGATATTGAATATATTATAATACAGACTATATGTAGCCTAACAGTACTGAAAGAATCCTCAGTTATTTTGTCAAACGTTGCTACTCTCAGCTGTGCTTGTCGTTAGCAAGCATGAACATATCTGCGAAAAAAAAGATGTATTATTGAAAAGGCAGTTATTCCTTATGAGCCTTGTACAGCTGTTTTTGTTTGGTTTTTGTTTGTTTGTTTTTCAGTTTGAACTGATGAAGCAATGAATGAATTATGTAACTCATTCCAAAAGCTAATAAACCTTTTATGCTACTGCAATGTGTATCCTGCTAAGGCAACATACAGAACATAAGTGTATTTTAGAAGTGGTTTGGGGTTTCTTTATAACTATTTTTCATATCCCTCTGGCTGTGTTCATTTCTCTAACAAATACTCACAGACAGAGTAAAAGAAGAAAAATAATGCTTAAAAATAAATCTGAAATTTTTCAACATTACCTTTTTATTGCAGTCTCTTATCTCAAAAAAAAAAAAAAAAAAATTCAAAAAAAAAAAAATAAAATTTTTCAAAATTACCTTTTTATTGCAGTCTCTTATCTCAAAAAAAAAAAAAAAAGTTTAAAAATAAAACTAAAATTTTTCAAAATTACCTTTTTATTGCAGTCTCTTATCTCAAAAAAAAAAAAAAAAGAATCTGCCACAACTTTTTAGATGCACTTATAGGTGGTTAGACTGTAAGTAAATGTTGTTTCCTATATAGGCTTTAATGTTTTAGTAATGTCATGTGTAGGACCGTATACCTGGACTTTATTGGGCCACTGCTTCTGGAACAAGTATATTCAGCTTGCATAGCAGTCTACAGCAACTTGTAAAGACAGCTGTACTTTCAAGAAATAAATAAATATGATATAAATACAATAAATATTTTTTGAGTGGTATTCTCTGTTTGTTTTGGGTTTTTTTCTACTCTTGTCTCCCTATGAAGCAATATTCTTCTCGAGATGATTTGGTGGATACAATAAAAGGAGAAATTTAGGATAATGTGTGTAATGCATGAATCTGATCACCTTTAATGTAGTAAACATGACTATGTTGACTGAACAGTAAGCAATCAGCATGATGATTCTTTTTGATTGATAGCTTTGTCACAGGTGTTACTTCAGAAGAGAGTGATTCAAGAATGGGAAAAGTCTGACAGAAGACCATATGCAAGGGAGAGGATTTGTAACCAATCACGAAATTCGATTTTACAGGAATCACTCCAGGGGAGTGCATGTGCTTTAACAAGGCTACATGCAGTGAATTTACAGAAGTAAGATTGGGAAAAAATGCCTGTGAAATGAATGCATAAGAGAATAAGGGTTTGTTGATGTTTTAAAACATAAATTTGCAGAAGTAGGCCTGTTGAAACCATCTACTGATTAGCTATCTTTGTTTCAAATCAGCATAATTGCTAAATAAATTCCTAATATGTGCAGCAAGGGGAAAAAGTTGAAGTAGAGCTTTTAAAACATTTCTGTGAGCTCAGCAACAACAGTCAGTGTACTCAAGGGTAATAGAATTTTAAATGGAAGGTAAATACTAATACACTTGACTGGTACAAAAGAGAGTAGCAAAGAGGAGCCTCTAGGTGATTAATGTCTGAAAATAGTAAGACTAGTCCAAAGGTAAGACAGAAATGCTGTACTCTCAAATATACTCAAGCATACTCAAAATCAGTTCCATGTTTGATGAAGAACATAAAGAGGCATGTTCTTCATCTTCAGAGGAACATGCCAACCAACATTAAAATCTTCACAACACAATAGTTCAATGCAGGCTGGAAGGATGATGTTCAGCTTTCTCTGGAGGAAAAAAGAAGACACTTGAGTACTTCACTCCAGGTAGAAGAAGAAGCAGAAATCACAAGTTGTGTTTTGTACACTTCAGTTGTTTAAATTGTTAAAATCAAACTCTAAAAAACATCAGAACTGGCATACAAGCTGAAAATAATATCAGAACAATGCGTATTGACACACTACTCTGCTATATACTATGGAGTGTCTATGAAATACTTCCAAGTATTTCTTAATGAAAATCAGACCCTAAGAAAAAGACCAAAAACTATAGAGACAGTAAAGGGCATAAAGGACCAACACTGGACTTCTAAATGTGTATAAACAATATTAGACAGACCATCCTAATCTATTTCTATTTTTAAATCTCTATTTTCTTTAATAACTTGGTCTTCTCATTGTTGCCTCCATTACAAAGGGCTATATGTAAATTGGTAATTCAAATAGTGCTTGTAGGTCTCTTCATCTGGATATTACAGTGTCCTGATCCTATATAAAAGTCATGTCTGCATACGTATCAGATTCATTCACCTCCTTTTTATGCTTTTTGTTGTGAAGGAAGGAAGCTTAGACATTTGCAATGAAAGGAAGCCTTGCTACACTCTCTCCACCTCTCTGATACTGCTGAATAAAAAGCTAAGATCCTGGGACCCACAACATGATACACATTTTTATTTGAGTACACAACCTTGCCAGAAGTAGCAGTGTTATGAATATTAGGAAATACATTTGTGAATAAATTCTCCACACATAGGAATCCTTAGATTTCTGTATCAGCAACCTTGATGAGTGAATTCTTGGTTTCCTGAGCTCCAGTTATCCTTAAATCAGCTGGAGGTGAAAGTGAGGGTGAACCACACTTAGTTCTTTACTGAATCCACCAAATAGTATGGCTCTTCTCTGTCACTACCCTTCTCCATCCCTCAGTGTGAGTCAGCTAGCTGTCAAGCTCTATACATGTGTTTTCAGTTCTTTGTGAATCAGTTCAACCCTACTGCAGCACAATGAAGTGTAACACAGAGTTGTCAGCTGCTGTATGACTGCAACACTGCTTTGTAATTGGAATAGTAGAACATGTCTGCTACATTTTGGAAGATGTTTTCATGTTTGACAAGCAGCTTAAGATAAGATTGCACATGAAAGGTAAATACTTTCCAAGATATTTACATTTAAAACACTGCCAAATATTTATACTACTGCCAGTTTTGGTAACTGTTAAAATTTTGAGTCTTTCTAATTGATCACTATAAATGCTTTATCAACTTTTTAAATAGCTTAGAGATGACTTTAAGTGTTTGGATTACAGTAGTTGTAACAGCATTTTCTTATGTTAGATTTTCATTAAGCCACAGATTACTTCATTTTTCTGAGAGATAACCCCTGCACAAACTTTCTTAAAAGAAAGAAATTAATTATTTGATCAGTCTTTCCCCCCCACCTCCCCTCCCTCAGTTCACTCTCTGTTGGCTACACACTTTGTTCATAGTCAAGAGCTTCATTCAAGGATGTGATAGTGAACTACCGAGCAACACTATTATTTGTTCATTAAGTGTTAATTTTGCAGATGCAATATGAAGGACTATAGCTTTCATCTTCTAACAGCTTCCTCTAAGCTACTTTATCTTAGAGTTTTTTGTTATTCATTTCAATATATTCAGCACAAAGCTATTTTCATGGTGAATACTTTAGAGGGGGATTTTTCAAGGTATAAAAGTTCAAGTCTATCAATCTCCTGAATGCACATGCTCTTTACTGTCCTGAAGACTCTCTGGTGCACCTCCTAAGGAGTGTTCCCATAATGTCTCTCTCCTCCCAAAAGTGAACAATTCTTTCATCAGAGAGGTGACAGGTTTGCATCTGTATGTCTGTAGTTGGTAGAAATGTGAGGAAACCCTTGTTCCTACGAGAAAATTGTCTTGTGACCAGTGCTCCTGCCAAGTTGTGAAAGTCTCATTAAGACCCTGTTCCAATTCCCTGGAGGCACCCTCATACCTCCCTTCCTGCCTATGGCCCAGGACTGATGTCAGCCCCCCAGCACCACTGGCCCCTGCCTCAGCACCACCTCATCAGCACTGGTCCTCAGCTCCCCACAGCCCTGCCTTGCTGGGCCCATCCCTGGGGCCACATCCCAGCCTCAGCCCACCCACAGGTTAATGCTGGATGCCCAGGGATAGGGCAGTGGGATATGCCCTTGCTGTCAGGCCCTGTCCTGAAGGGGCTTCCATTGCTTCTGGCACAAAGGAGCCTCTTGCCTTGCTGTGCCCTGACAATTGCAGTTTTCTTGGGTGATTTCTCCTTTGCTGTGTTTTAAATTAATATTTATTTGCTTTACATTACTTAAACATGAAATACCACAGTGATGAGCACAGCAAGCAACATGGTAGCATTGCCAATGTCACTGTACCACTACCTTCCAGAGCTGGCACCTTTGCCTGCATTTCCTAAACCTTTATAATTTTTACCTACTGTCCTGTTGTCAGGTGGTCACTCTGTTTCATTAATACATTCTCCATTAAAAGTGCAAAGCATCTCTATACCTCTCCGCATCAGCTAAGAGTCTTGTTGTGCTTACATTTTCTACAGCTACACAGGGAGTTTGTTTATCCCACTGCAGAAAAACACTGTGTTAATCATTGCTTTACACTACATTACTGGACAGCTGATAACAAAAGTAGCAATGGAGATACTTATTACCTAGGATTCATCCCGAAGGATCACAGAAGTTCCTTGCAAATTATAGGCCTTGTGCTGCTGGGCTGTCTTGTAACCCCTGAAGTTTAATGGCTGTTCCATACAAAACTGTAAACCAGCTTTTTATTTATCTCTACATTTAGTCTACACTAAGCTGTGGCTCTCCAAACAACCATAAATAGATTGGGATTGTGTTCCTTTCTAAGTGAGAAAATCTGTGCCTATTTCAAGAAATTTATTAACAAGTTATTATGTGGGAAGTCCACTAGGGAAAAAAAAAGGGCTGCTGCTCAGAATCAAGACATTTAATGTGGAGTTAAAGTTATTTTCACCTTTAAATCCAAAATATATGATGTCTTCAAAGCATTAATTAAAAGCAGCTGAAGGAAAAGATAAAGACACAAAACCCCATCGGAAGAGAGTTATATACTAACTGAACATGAACAGCCTATTTTCTTTTCTGTTTAAACAGACTCTTACATCTCAACAGCCAGATCAAAAGCCAACTGACTGAGTGCCAGTTCAACAGCTTTAGAGGCTTCTGCCATCTGCAGATGAGAGGCTGTCAGATTTTTTTCATTGCAGTACATAGGCTGGGAAGGCAATACATCCCCTAATGGCAGTTACAGTGGAATGACTTGTGGCTTTTTCCTGCTACAGCAAAGTGGAATTATGACTCTGAACAACAGACCGTAAAGTATTTTATTATGAGGTCATGAGTGTCATTTTCGATGAGGAACAGAGTGGTAATTTAGTGCACTGAATTACCACTTTGTGAAATCACATGTAACAATGAGCTCTGAACTAACTTTAATTGAAATGATCTCAAACTATATGGTGTTTTACTGCAGGCCTGTTTGTGTATGTGCACACACCTGTAAAACATTGATGTTTAGACTCCATTCACATTAGGACAGCAAGAAGACCTTGGTTCTGCTGGTTTCACATGCTTCCTGGAAAATAAAGTGGGGAGGAGGGGGGAGAGGGAAGGAGAGAGAGAAAATTCCAGTATTAAGATCTACTTAAGGTAGTAGGAAATTAATAAAATCTAAAAATAAGAGAATATCCCCTCACTGAAACATTTAGAATTTCAACTAGAAAAGTGCAAATTAAAGTAAATCCAGTAAATCCCAATAGACTCTTACATGCAGCATAATCTATTTTAGTATATTTGGATTCTGTGGACAAGATAGAAAAAAATCAAAGCCAACACTTCATTACATAAGCAAAAATTAACCTTTCTCCTTTCTTTGCTAAAAAGAAGAAAAAATATTTGTCATTTCATCTGGTGAGAAACAGGGGTGCCTTTTTTGTCCATTCTACCCCTTTCTTCTTGAAAACACATAGCAAGACTGTTCAATTAGTCATTGGCTTTATGTGATATTCTTAGTCCTATTGTGATGTTTCTTTCATAGCTGTCCAGTTGCTCAACCAGACATGGGCACATTACCAGAGATTAAAGTTAAGTAAGAATGTGGATAATAAAAAAAATAATTTATCTGGCATTTGCAGCCAGGTGCAGTGAAAACTGTGTCTAATTCAGTGGAAGAATTTTGGTTGTGTATGCACTCCCCAAGCATCTTTGCATTGTGAGCAGAAAAATTAGACAATAAAGCTTTTCGAACTCCAATTCCTTCTCTGTTCTCTAAATAAACAGCTGTAGCAACCCACAGATTGGTTCATAGCAACACTGCAAGGACCATCTTTCATTCTACTATGATAAACAAGCAAACAAATAAGAGGAGTGTGATAAATATAAGTTCTGGAGCAGGGAGGGTTTCCTTTACACATTTGAAGCCTTAAATATTTGACCCCAATTGTGAAATACAAATGCCTCTTGGTTTCAGACTTTGTACCTTCTCAGAGATCGTTATGCCTACTAAGAAATCTTGGCTCATTACTAATATGGAGCAGTACAGCAATGCTCTAAGCATCCTTGAATTGCTTGAGCAGCATCCCTATCCTACTTTTGAGATATAAAATAGTGGTTTCTACTATCATCCCCAGCTCCGGTTCAGACCTTAAGAGTCTGAACATCTGTGACGCTTTATACTTCCTACAAGTGGCAGAATGAATTGTTCCTCTGTCAGAACATTCCATAAAACCATAAGTGTTGTAACAGCTTTAAATCAGCTAGCAGAAAGATTGAAAACTATCTTCACAGCAGTAAATGGGAATTTTCTTCAGGAGTTGATCAGTATGAACTGACAACTCAATGAGCTGTCAACTAACAAAGAAAAAGGACAACTCAGATGGTGGAATCATCCAAGTTGGTCTTTGTTCTGCTCTTGCTAATCTCAGTGGTACTAGGGACCTTTGTGCTTTCCACAGCAGAAGCATGTCTCCAAGTTTCCACTTCTGCTTTAGTACCATCTTTGCTAGTTACAGCTTACCTTTCAGTGTTCTCAACTATCTGATCATAGGTAATGACCATTTCTCTCAACACTGATTTAGGTAGTTACTAGTGAGTGCACTCTATTTCATTCCAAGCCAGAAGCTTCAAGAATTGCCTAGTGCTGAATTGGGCTATTCCCATAAAGGCATCTGACACTTTTTTCTCCTTAACCCCATGACCCCAGTAGAGACCGGAAAGCCAAGAGTGGACATCAGCAGAGCCTTACTTCCAGCATAGACACAGACACAGTTATAAGGTTGAAAAGGAATTCCTGGGTTGTGATGTACATTCAACAGGGTCAGTGTTCCTGTCCAAAACCATTCCTTGATTGGTTGTCCTTTCCCTTTGAACTTTTCTGAACAAATTTTATGGATAGTGATCTCTGTCTCTCTGTAGAAACTTATTGACCATGTACACTCTGAGAATATATCTCAGCAGACTTCCAGACTTTTCCAAAATGTTTCCAGGAAAAAAAACCCATGCTTTTCAGAGTTTGTGAACATGAATGCTCATCAAGCAAGTACTTCCAAATACAGTTATATTAGTTGTGATATCTTGTTAGCAAGTTTCTTTGTGTAACTCAAGAGGACATCAAGACAAATTTCTCAATACTGCTGTTTGTCCACGAATAACAATTAAGCACTTAAATATCAAGTTAGTACACAAAAATAAATACACCCTCTTTTTAATTTTTCCTTTTTCAACATTTTCCAGTTCTGAGCATAGACATTGCAAGGCTAGAATCTTGAGATATTTTCCCCAAATTCTACAAGAATTTGTTTTTAAAAATAAGACTGTAAGTTTGAATGTGCCTTGAAAAACAAATTCCAAAACAACCAACCTAGTTTAACCTGACTGCAGCTTCTACACAGCCTTTCAAAGAATATTAAAAAAATAAAGAATTATGAAATTGCATCACAAATGAGACCCCAGTATGAGCAGCAGTATACATGTTACAGCTGTCTACTTCTCATATTAAATCACATGGATAAATGCCCTTCGTTTCTTAATCATGTATTTCAGAGCCTCAGAACGCAACTGGATATTTGCTGTTCTACTTCATGAATTGGGTCCAATATATAACATTGCGCAACTGTATGTCTTTTTATAGCACATACTGCAGCCATTCCCCCCACACACACACTTCCTGATTCCTAATGTCTTCACAAATAAGTACATTTACATTGATAGTACATGGGTACTGAACTAGGGAATGGAATTCTCCCTCTTCTCTTTTCTCAGCCCCAATATGATCCATGGTTTATGAAGTTGTCTATGATTCTTCCTCTTTTCCCACTGCACTGAGAAGAAGCTTTGTCTTCTTGACTTTCTTCTAATAGGTATTTAGATGCATGGATAGGGTACCACCACTACTCTGAGCTTTTTCACTTTGAGACTACATGTTCTGGGTTCTCAAAGTTTCTCTCCTCACATACCAGATGCCCCCACTCCTTGGTCATATTCATGGCCCTCTACTGGACTTAGTTCACTATGTCCATTTCTCCCTTGAACTAAGAATCCCAGCACTGACCCAAAAGTCCGGGTGTGTTTCACCAGTACTGAGAAAAGGGCAAGGATCAGCTTCCTTAACCTACTGGCAGCACCTCTTCTAAAGCATGTTGAAATATTGTCATTCTGGACCTGTTTAAAAAAAAGTATTTTAAGAGAAAATATTTAAAAATATATCTTTCAAGGCACTTATATTTGCCCTTCATATATGCTGTTAGGAGAGGTGTATAGGCATTTTTCCTGTCTATATGATACTTAATTTCATACAATGTTTTCTTCACAGCCTTTGGCGATAACTCAGACTTCAGGAGATAATGTCATGAATGAGAACTCTATCATTATTATAACACAACATTTCTAAGTTATGGTCTGGATGTGATTTTGGAAGAGTTCTTTGCAAAGGTTACAGCACATGTAAAAAAGTCCTCTCCTTTCTCCTGCAAAAATAAGATATTAAAACCAGAATATGATTTCTAATTAATAAACAATTTTATTTAGATTTGAATTCCTATATATGATTCAGAAACCCAAAATATTTAGGTTTCAATACAAATATTTCCAAGTTTTTCAAAAATTAAATTACATTAGAATTTTGAGATCCTGTATTTTATTATATCAAAATAACACATCATAGTGCTTCACTGTGGGAAAACAAATTTTTGATCACAGCAGTTAAACTTTCTAATAACATAATGTCCTGGGTTCAGCAGTTGCAGTCAGTTTTTCTTCTCTTTAGTAGCTGTGTTTTGACTTAGCTCGGGAACAAGGCTGATAAGGCTGATGTTTTTGGTTGTTGCTGAGCGATGTTTGCCCTGACCAAGGACTTTGTGAGCCTCATGCTCTGCCGGGGAGGAGGGAAGCCGGGAGGAAGGAGGGACAGGACTGTACTGACAGGACCAAACTGACCAAAGAGGTATTCCATACCATAGCACGTCATGCCCAGGATGTAACTGGGAGTGATCCGGAAGGCCTAGCTCTCTCGGGGTGCTTGGAGGAGTTGGTCAGTCAGCACTCGGTCGGTGGGGTGTCGTGAGTTATCTGTTGTGGTTGATGGGATGCTGTATTCTTTTCCTGTATCATTATTATTATTGGTGGTAGCAGCAGTGATTTGTGTTATACCTTAGTTACTAAACTGTTCTTATCTTAACCTGTGGAAGTTGCATTATTTGATTCTCCCCCCATCTCTCTGGAAGCAAGAAGGGGGGTTGAGTGAGTGAACGTGCTGCCTGGCTGGGTTCAAACTACGACACATACTAATAAAATTAAACATTAGAAAAGCAAGTCATTAACTACAGATGTGATATAACAATGCTGACTTCGAATTCTATATTCAAAGATCTCATGTTTTAATTGTTTGAATGCATTAACTTTTTTTTTAACTTGTAATCAGTAAATACCCAGCTAGTATTTATCTGTTGGTAAGCATCATTTTGCAAAGGTTTATAGCTTGCACTTTAGGTTCTGATTACATCTGACTTTTTACAGAGACTATACAAAAATGGCTAAGAAAAATTGGAAATAAAGTTAAATAAAAAATGAACAGCCCAAAGATGCCGACAGAAAAATGAAGTGGTGTAGGACAGTGTAACACAAGTAACCAGATATCATATCTGTTCCTGGGTGTAGGAAATTGCTTTGAAATCATAACCTTTCTGTACAGCAGCTTCTCCATCTGCAAAAATGTCATATATTCTCTGAACATTTACTGGGAGCTTTGAGATACGTTGATGCTACATAAAAGTGAAGTATTACTATAGCTAGCAATGGAGTAGTAGTTAAGGTTTTTTAAATCACATCGTGTCACAAGCATAGGGATAATTTTGCTACCTATGCCCAGTATTTCTTTGCTCTTCATGAAGTTTACTGAAATCATTCAGTCCAAGGAAAATATTCTGATAATGGACTCCAGCACTAATTGAATTTCCCCACCAAAAGCTGTCAGATCATTGTTATAAAAAATAACCTAGTAATTTATATCACAATATATTGAATAAAATAACTTTATTTCAAGATATAATAATCACTCTTTTATGTTACTTTGAATGGATATTTCATTCCCTCTAGAGTTCATAGTTGTATATTTTCACACAGATTTATAATGACATTCCATGTAATTGTAAAAACTTCAAAAACCAAACCAGGAATTCCTATGAACCATGTCCACCTTCTTGTATTCAGAACTTAAAATAAGTTCAAAAGAATAAGTGATGGGGGTATGAGGGGATATGAGAATTGTATTGATTTGAAAAAAGAAACCAACCCTCCTTAGGTTTGGGTTTGTTTTTTCTTTTTCTTTTTCCCTTCTCAGTCTCTCATTCTTTTCTGTTTGTTTCTCTTATTCTTTTCATATACAAATCACTCTGTGTCTTTTTAATCTCCATTATACCTTTTACTTTCAAATGTAAGCACAGTTCTTTTCTTTATATTCCTCAGTTTATTAGAATTCTGTATTTGTTATGGGTCCCTAATTTCTCCCTCTCCAAGAGACCAGTGTTAGCATACCAGCATTAGTGTTAACATGAAATATTTGGGTTAGTATCTATAATTCAGAAAGGCTCTGGCCATTTCTAGTTTTAACCAATGAAACTTTTATGGTACCTGTCATAGGAAGTTGATTACGAAGAATGAAACATCAGTCAGCTATTATCTCCTGACTTTATAGTTACTGAGTGCATCACTTCTTATCATTTGAGGGTAGTTAGGATTGTTCTTGAGTGCTCACATTTTTATCATTATGTTAGAAGACTGTTATCATTAACGTAAAGTCTGTACTTTAAAAGACAGGTTGGTGGGGCATTTAACTTACACATGACCTATCCTGCAGCTGCTGCAGCCAGCAATGGCTACTAGATAGATCAGGAAAAACCAAAATAAAATAAAATTAAAAAAAAAAAAAAAA
>NDXB01013354.1:72894-93983 GCA_002631895.1 Agapornis roseicollis | reverse complement strand
CTTCATGAGGTTGGCATCAGCCCACCTGACAAGTGTGTCAAGGTCCCTCTGGATGGCATTCCTCCCCTCCAGCGCATCCACCGAGCCACACAGCTTGGTGTCATCGGCAAACTTGCTGAGGGCGCACTCAATCCCACTGTCCATGTCAGCGACAAAGATGTTGAACAAGACTAGTCCCAACACCAATCCCTGAGGGACACCACTCGTCACTGGTCTCCAGCCGGACACTGAGCCACTGACTACAACTCTTCGTGTGCAGCAATCCAGACAGTTCTTTATACACTGAGTGGACCACCTACCAAATTGCTGTGTCCCCAATTTAGAGACAAGGATGTCTCTGTGTGGGACAGTGTTGAATGCTTTGCACAAGTCCAGGTAGATGATGTCAACTGCCCTACCCCTGTCCATCAGCTCCGTAGCCCCGTCGTAGAAGGCCACCCAATTGGTCAGGCAGGATTTCCCCCTAGTGAAGCCATGCTGGCTGCCACCAAGCACCTCATTGTTTTTCATGTGCCTTACCATGCCTTCCAGGAGAATCTGCTCCAAGATTTTGCCAGGCACAGAGGTGAGACTGACTGGTCTGGAATTGCTATGGTCATCCATTTTCCCCTTCTTGAAAATGGGGGTTATATTACCCTTTTTCCATTCATCGGGGACTGCCATGATTTTTCAAATATGATGGCCAGTGGCTTAAGAACTTCAGTTGCCATCTCCTTCAGGACCCGCGGATGGATTTCATCAGGTCCCATGGACTTGTGCACATTCAGGTTCTTAAGATGGTTTCGAACCAGATCCTCTCCTACAGTGGGCCCAAGGTCTTCATTCTCACAGTCCCTGTGTCTGCCTTCCAAGACCTGGTTGGTGCAGTCAGAGCCTTTCCTGTTGAAGACCGAGGCAAAGAAGTCGTTCAGAACTTCAGCCTTCTCCAAATCCTGCGTAGCCAGTTCACTCGATAGCTTCCAGAGGCGGCCTAAGTTGTTCCTGATCCGTCTTTTATTTGCAATATACCTGTAGAATCCCTTCTTGATACACTTAACATCTCTAGCTAAGTTTAATTCTAAGTGGGCCTTAGCTTTCTCAACTTGGTCCCTAGCTTCCCGGTCAGCATTCCTGTATTCATCCCAGGCCTCCTGTCCTTGCTTCCACCTTTTATAGGCCTCTTTCTTCCTTTGAATTTTTCTCAGCAGCTCCTTCTCCATCCCAGGAGGTCTCCTGGCCCTCCTGCTGCACTTCCTTCTAGTCGGGATGCAACACTCCTGAGCTTGTAGCAGGTGATCCTTGAATATCATCCAGCACTCTTGGGCCCCCTGCTTTCTAAGGCTATATCCCATGGAACCTTACTAAGCAGGTTCCTGAAAAAGCCAAAGTCTGCTCTCTTGAAGTCCAGGCCAGTGAACTTGCTGCACGCTCTTCGCACTGTGCTGAGGATCTCAAATTCAACCACATCGTGATTGCTGCAACACATTTCCAATGAGCCTTTCCCTGTTGGCGAGCACGAGGTCAAGCACGGCACCTCTCCTTGTTGGCTCCTACTGTTACTTGCAGAGGGAAGTTGTCTTCCACACAATCAAGGAACCTCCTGGATTGCTTGTGCCAGCTCGTACCGTTCCTCCAACAGATGTCAGGGTGCTTGAAGAGAACAAGGGCCTGTGAGCTTGAGGCTTTTCCTATTTCTCTGTGGAGCGCTTCATCCACAGAGTCCTCTTGATCAGGTGGTCTGTAACAAATGCCCACAGTAACGTCTCCCATATCTGTTTTCCCTTTAACCCTGACCCACAAACTCTCTGTTCGCTGATCACTTGTCCCCAGAGAGAGTTCCATAGTCTCCAGCCTATCCCTAGCATAAAGGGCAATTCTCCCTCCCCATCTGCCCGGCCTGTCTTTCCTGAAAAGCCTGTAACCTTCCATTCCAACACTCCTGTCATAGGAGCCATCCCACCATGTTTCGATGATGCCTATTATACCATACCCCTGTAGACGTGCACACATCTGTAATTTCTCTTTCTTGTTCTCCATGCTACGCGTGTTTGTATAGAGGCATCTGAGTCAAGCTCCAAATGAAGCCGGCTGTTTGGCTGGAGGAGCTGAAATGTCACTATGTTGCTCTGAGCATTTATTATAGGTGGTGGCAACTGACTGGGTGTGTTGGGATGGAATGATGTTCCCTTCCTTCAACACGTGTAACTTACAGCATCCATGTCAAGTCTGGCATGCCTCCTACCAAAACCACTCTTCCCTTTCTTTATCAGAGAAGGTCCACCAGCTCCCAGTAGACCTGGCCTCCAACCATGGGTCTTGTGTTCAAGACCCCCAAACCCCTGACTATGACTTTCAGGTGGTATTTCTAGTTTAGGGATGCAGATGGGGGGCCTGAGGTAAGGTTCTTGTTTTGCTGAACTTTATGATAATGACTTGTACTACAATAGACTCATTTACAATGAAACTGGTCTGGATTGCGTTCCCAGGTCCATCATCACCTCTATACTTTGGAAGGTATATAACGGAAGTGTTTAGTAATTATACATTAACCTCATAGCAGCCTTCCAGTATCTGAAGGGGGGCTATAGGGATGCTGAGGAGGGACTGTTCATTAGGGACTCTAGCAATAGCACAAGGGGTAACAGGTCAAGTTTAGATTAAATATAAAGAAGAAATTCTTTATTGTTATGGTGGTGAAGCACTGGAATGGGTTGCCCAGGGAAGTTGTGAATGCTCCATCCCTGGCAGTGGTCAAGGCCAGGTTGGACAGAGCCTTGGTTGACACAATTTAGTGGGAGGTATCACTGCCCATGGCAAGGGGGTTGGAAGTAGATGATCTTAAGATCCTTTCGAGCCCTAACTATTTTATGATTCTATGATCTTTTTTATCCTCTTTGGGTGGTCAGCCTATGAAGGAGACATTCCCTTACACTCTCAGGTACTCACCAGACTATTTACAGAGTCATTTAAGAGTTTTGAAGGTTTTGAACGGCCTTTGAACACCCTGGAGTCCTGCCTGCTGATTGTGATGGGGATCACCATGTTGGCACATATACAGAGTGTGTTTTACCCACAACCATTTTGTCTGATCTTGAAAGTTAAGCAGAGTTGGGTTTGGGTCTTTTCTAGGGTTAGAGGATGATATAGGAAGATCATGAGATTTTCCCAGGGGCTATACAGTCATGAGCGGCATGAGTGTGGGATAGTGGAGGCAATTATCTAGGCCAGTGGGCTCCTCCAGTGCTTTGGATCTTCACCACTGAACAAGTGCAAAATCCAGAAAAACTAACAAAATTTTTAAGCGAGGTGTGTTTTGATCCTGGTCATATCAGAGAGGGACAAATAACAGCAATGTGCTGGGGCTTGGCCTACACCTACAGAGCCCTGTTCAACACTATCCAGAACCTTCAAAGGGAAACAGATGTCTCTGGATCTGATGCTAAAGCAACAGACAAAGAAGCTATTCCAACTCCAAGTACAGCAGATACACCAATCTCAGTGATAAGTACAGCAGCTACTCAAATTTTGACTACAACAGATAACGCAGCACTCCAACTCCAAGCACAACAGCTACACCAGACCAGTGACAAGTACAGCAGCTACTCAAACCCCGATAGCAACAGACAACATGGCTGCTGGTGCTACTCAACACTCAAACACAGTGGCTGCACTAACCCTAACAACAGATACTCCAGCCACTCCAACCCTAGTGGCAGACACTGCAGACACTCAAATCACAGTGATGGTCTCTCCAGCTAAAACAAAGGACCAATTTGTGCCAATATTGGTCACCCCTATACGTAGGAGGAAACACAAACCAGAGGCACAAAGAACAACCCTGCACAGTGTACCCCGATGGCATCAAGCTGTCAAGGGGTGAAACTCATCTCTATTTCTAGAGTGACAGGAGGATCCCAAGAGTTGACTGTACTGGAGGCTGAAATTAGCCTGAATGGGAGGAAATGGCAAAAACACCCCATTGTGACTGGTCCAGAGGCTCCATACATCCTCGGCATAGACTACCTCAGGAGAGGGTACTTCAAAGACCCTAAAGGGTACCGATGGGCTTTTGGTATTGCTGCTTTGGAGACTGAGGAAATTGAGCAGCTGTCCACCTCACCTGGTCTTTCAAAGGATCCTTCTGTTGTGGGGTTGCTGAAGGTCGAATAACAGAAAGTGCCAATCGTGACCACAACAGTGCACTGGCAACAATATCAACACTCCCTAATTCCCATCCATAAGCTGATCCATAGACTGAAGAGTCAAGGATTGACCAGTAGGACCCGCTCACCCTTTAATAGCCCCCCATGGACAGTGCAAAAGTCTGACGGAGAGTGAAGGCTAACAGTAGACTATCATGGCCTGAATGAAGTCATACCACCATTGAGTGCTGCCATACCGGACATGCTAGAACTTCAGTATGAACTGGAGTCAAAGGCAGCCAAGTGGTATGCCACAACTGATACTGCCAATGCATCTTTCTCAATTCCTTTGGCAGCAGAGTGAGTGCAGGGCACTGTTTGCTTTTACTTGGAAGGGCATCCAGTACACTTGGAACCGGCTTCCCCAGGGGTAGAAACACAGCCCTGCCATCTGCCATGGACTGATCCAGACTGCACTGGAACAGGGGCAAGCTCCAGAACACCTGCAATACATTGATGACATTATTGTGTGGGACAATACAGCAGAAGAAGTCTTTGAGAAAGGGAGGAAAATAATCCAAATCCTGCTGAAAGCTGGTTTTGCCATAAAATGGAGTAAGGTCAAGGGACCTGCACAGGAGATTCAATTTTTGGGAATAAAATGTCGCCAGATCCCCACAGATGTGATCAAGAAGATAACAGCAGTGTCTCTACACACTAATAAGAAAGAAACACAAGCTTTCTTGTGTGCAGTGGGGTTCTGGAGAATGCACATCCCAAATTACAGTTTGATTGCAAGTCCTCTCTATCATGTGATCTGAAAGAAAAATTATTTTAAATAGGGCCCTGAGCAACAACAAGCCTTTGAGCAAATCAAGCGTGAGATAGTTCATGCAGTGGCCCTTGGACCAGTTCAGACTGGGCCAGATGTTAAAAATGTTTTGTATGCAGCAGCCGGGGAGAATGGTCCTACCTGGAGCCCCTGGCAGAAAGCTCCAGGGGAGACTCGAGGTCAACCCCTTGGCTTTTGGAGTCAGGGATACAAAGGATCTGAGGCCAGCTATACCTCAACGGAGAAAGAGATACTGGCAGCCTATGAAGGGGTTCAAGCTGCTTTGGAAGTGACTGGCACTGAAGCACAGCTCCTCTTGGCACCCCGATTGCCCATGCTGGGCTGGAGGTCCAAAGGCATGGTCTCTTCTAAACATCATGCAAATGATGCTACATGGAGTAAGGGGGCTGCACTAATTACACAATGAGCTCAAATAGGATATCCCAGTCATCCAGGAATTATAGAAGTCATCATGGACTGGCCAGAGGGCAAAGATTTTGGAATGTCACCAGAGGAGGAGGTGATGCGTGCTGAAGAGGCCCCACCAAATAATAAACTATCAGAAAGTGAAAAGCAATATGCCGTGTTTACTGATGGGTCCTGCTGTACTGTGGGAAAGCATCAAAAATTGAAGGCAGCTGTATGGGGTCCCCAATGCCAAGTTACAGAAACTGCTGAAGGAAAGGGTGAATGGAGTCAGTTTGCTGAGGTGAAAGCCATCCAGCTGCCAACGGACACTGCTGAATGAGAAAAGTGGCCAGTGGTGAGGCACTGGAATGGGTTGCTCAGGGAAGTTGTTAATGCTCCATCTGTGGCAGTGGTCAGGGCCATGTTGGACAGAGACTTAGGTGACATGGGCTAGTGTGAGATGTCCCTGCCCATGGTGGGGGAGGGGTGGGGGAGGAGGGCATCTTAAGGTCCTTTCCTACCCTAACTATTCTATGATTCTATGATTCTACCTTATATTGACTCATGGATAGTAGCAAATGCCCACTGGGGGTGGTTGCAGCAATTGAAGCGGAACAACTGGCAATGCAGAGGTAAACCCATTTGGGCTGCTGCACTGTGGTAAGATATTGCAGCCCAGGTGCAGAACCTGGTGGTGAAGGTACACCATGTGCCCAAGAGTCAGGCCACTGAGGAATGCCAGAACAAGGAACAGGTGGATAAAGCTGCTAAGATTGAAGTGGCTCATACGGACTTAGATTGGCAACAGAAGGGTGAACTATTTCTTGCCCAGTGGGCCCATGGCACATCAGACCATCAGGGCAGAGATGCAACATACAGATGGGCTTGTGATCAAGGGGTGGCCTTACCAATGGACACTATTGCACAGGTTATTCATGAATGTGAAACATGCGCTGCAATTAAGGAAGCCAAGCGGTTGAAGCCTCTCTGGTTTTGAGGACTATGGCTGAAGTACAAATATGGGGAGGCCTGGCAGATTGATAATATCACACTTTCACCAACCTGCCAAGGCAACTGTCACGTGTTCACCATGCTGGAAGCAACCAGCAGAGGTTGAAAACATACACTGTGTCCCATGCCACTGCCCGGAACACTATCCTGGGCCTTGAGAAACAGATTTTGTGGTGACATGGCACACCAGAGAGAACTGAGTCAGACAATGGGACTCATTTCCAGAACAGCCTCATAGACACTTGGGCCAAAGAGCATGGCTTCGAGTGGGTATATCACATCCCTTTAGCACTTTTATTGCCCACCAACTAGATGTCTTCAGGTCACTAGCAACTGGCCCTGACTTCCCTTTGACCATCATCCCAACAAAGATGGAAATTTGATGAAACCAGATGAGCTCAGCAGTGACCAGACTTGTTCCACAGTGTCATCAGCAGGCAGCAATCCAACACTGCACACTCTTTCTCTGGCTATGGAAGACTGTTACAAGAGATGGCGCCCAACATCATGAACTGGATGAATCAACAGCTTTATAGGGATTGGTCCATGGACTAAGGACCACTCTGTGTGGGTGCGAGTGTATATATATGAGACAAAAGCGATGGCATATTGAAAAATGTGGGATCTGAACATGAAATTTATGGCATGGAATAAGGGATGAATACTGTCTTGGATTCAGCTATAGCAGTCATTCTTCTCCTTTGTAGTAAGTGGTGCAGTGCTGCGCTTTTGACTTTCAGCCTGGGAATAATGCTGATAACACTGATGTTTTTAGTTAGTGCTAAGTAACATTTACTCCGACCAAGGACTTTCTGTCTCACACTTTTCCAGGGAGGAGGGGAAACAGGGAAGAGGGGAAACTGGGAGGAAGCAAAGACAGGACACCTGACCCAAACTAGCCAAAGGGGTATTCCATACCACAGCACATCATGTCCAGTATTTAAACTGAGGAGAGTTACCCACAAGGCCCAGATCACTGCTTGGGTTAGGCTGGGTATTGGTCAGCGGGTGGTGAGCAGTTGTATCCTCTTCCCTTGTTACTTCCCTTATTACCATTATTATGATGGTAGCAGTAGTAGTTTTGTCTTATACCTTAGTTATTGGACTGTTCTTATTTCAACCCATGGGAGTTACATTCTTTCGTTTCTCCTCCCCATCTCTCCAGTAGTGGGGGAAGGAAGAAAGTGAGGAGTGAGAGAGTAGCTGCATGGTTCTGAATTGCTGGCTGGGCTTAAACCACAACAAATGGGAATTAGGAAAAAAAACTATCTGACAGAGACCTATTTCAATCAATTAGAAATTGTAGGCATGGATTTTGCACTTTGAGAGAATTTTTCATTGAGCTAGTTTTATTATGTCACCAGTCTTAGCTCCTGTAAGAACCATCGTGTTGCTATCATGGTGCATGTGTCTGAGAGTCTGCATGTGCTTTCTGCTTTTATTTCTTGGTGGGAAAGAGTAAGCTTCTGTGCTGTGACAGCCCAACAACTTCCAGTCATCCTGAAGTCACACACAGAGAAGCAGTGTACTTGGCAGTGTCAGGAACAACTTGCCCCTCCAGCAACTGCGCTGCTAAAACTGGAGTAGCAATGTGGAATCACAGAGGTAAGGGATCACTGAGCAGTAAGATATTCTGATATTGAAGTCACTTTTCATACCTCTAGTATAGCGAATACACTACATTCTTTCATCTGTGGCAGACCTTAATTGTCAACCTGAGTCTGTGGGCTCCCAAGGCTTTTAAAAATACTTGTTACCTGAAAATGTGCACTATTACAAGTTTCAGTAAAAGCATATGTAAGACATGGCAAATTAGATGCTTGGTCACCAAAATTTAATGATTCATTGCATAATTATTTTGGCAGCCATCTAATCAAATGCAGTGCGGAATGGCACAGCAATGCATAGTTGGTGAACAAACATATGAAGCTTTAGAATTAATAAAGTTCTGACAATACTGACTACTGTCAGACTTAGCCAATGATCACAAACAAACAAAAAAATTCAGGTCTCACTGTTGTGTGGAATTGTATTTGCAAACATATATGTTTTAATAACCTTAGCTCTCTCTATTTCTTAGATGCAACAAACTCATAGTGACTTGGTGATCTTCAAGGTTTCCTTCATGGAAATATTTGATATTTCTGCAAATAGAGATGAATCTCCTAGCTGGTAAATTCTCTGCACTGCATTCAGTGTACTGTAACCGTAGTACTACTGTACTGTAGTACAGTGTACCACATGTAGTTCTACATACTGCCTTAGCACAAGATAAAAAATATTAATCAATAAACCAGCCAGAAACCATAAAATCATAAATAAAACTCAGTATATTTAGTGCTTACAGCCATTAAGTAACAAGCCTGCAACTGACTGTAGTCCTCTGTCATTGGGTTCATGTTAAAAATCTCCCTGGAACAACTGCTCAAGCAATCACTCTAGATAAGGGCTATTCAAACAGTTGCATGGGAACAAACATTGGTAGTGTGCTTTCCAGAGTCATAGCTACAAAAATATGACACAGATGCAATTTCATATAGGCAGCTATAGTATAACTGTAGGACAGATTTCATGCCATTTGATTTCAAGGCAAACCAAAGCAGAGAGGAATAATTTCCTGCCTCTTTGACAGGGACACAAACTGAACAGAGTACAGTCACATTCTGCCTGGAAACTAACAGCTGCAGCAAACATACGGAGCTGCCATGGAAGAAAAGCTGTTCGGTTTATGGAGTGAGGCCCTAATCAAAGTGATTGATGCTGGATAAGATACAGAAATGCAGCAGAAATCCCTTTTGAAGGAAGATACTTGAGAGGTAAATACAAACTGCTCTAATAAATGGGATAGGCTGAAACATCTGTAATACCTCTAGGATAGATGTTAATATCACTTACAGTTATATTAGCAATAAATCATTTTCCCTAATGCAAAATACATAAGATACAAAGTAAAAATGAATCACTGGTCCAATACTAACCACGACATCTGGATTAGAGTCGTTCTATCTTCCTGCTGTTCATCTCTGATTTTTTACACTATTAGTTTGTTTGTTCCTTTTGTTCTTTTGTTTCTTTTTTCCCTTTTTTTTTTTTTTTTTTTTTTTTTTTTTTTTTGTGGTAGTTGTCCTGGGATCAGCAGTAGCAGTCATTTTTTCTCCTTCTTTTTTGTTTTTGCTTTTCTTTTTTTTTTTTTTTGTGGTAGTTGTCCTGGGATCAGCAGTAGCAGTCATTTTTTCTCCTTCTTAGTAGATGGTGCAGTGCTGTGATTGTGACTTTCAGCCTGGGAACAGCACTGATAACACCAACGTTTTTAGTTTCTGCTCTTATGTTTAGTCTGTCCAAGGACTTTCTGAGTCTCATGCTCTGCCAGGGAGGAGGGGAAGCCAGAAGGAAGCAGAGACAGGACACATGACCCAAACTAGCCAAAGAGGTATTCCATACCACAGGACATCATGCCCAGTATGTAAACTGAGAGTTACCCAGAAAGGCTAGTTCACTGCTGGGTCGGGCTAGGTATCGGTTGGGGGATGGTACTGTATTCTCTTCCCTTGTTACTTCCCTTATCATTATTATTATTGGTGGCAGCAGTAGTGGTTTGTGTTATACCTTGGTTATTGGACTGTTCTTATCTCAACCTGTGGGAGTTACATTCATTCAATTCTCCTCCCCATCCCACCAGCAGCAGGGGAAGTAAAGGGGGGGAGTGAGAGAGTGACTGCATGATTTACAGCTGAAATTAAACTGCAACAGTAGTTGGAACTCTTATGTTACCTACATATTAGAGACAGGTGTGATAAGACAATTCATTTTTAATAGGATAAAAAAGTAGAGTGTAGTCAGTGAATCTTGTGTTAAAGGACAGATTCTGTTAATCTCACTTGCACTGAATATTAACGAATAAACTATACATAGGTACGATCATTCTATTTTCCATCTTTACTAAACAGACAGTAGGATGAATGGTAGCGGTTGCAGATTCAAAAGATTATTAATAATTAAGAGAAAAACTGAGAAAGGTATTACTGAAAAACTATTTTCATTAAAAGTTGATAAACTCAGGGTCACTCTGCTCCAGACATAATTTGAACTCAAAATACTATTTTGGGGTGAAAATGGCATGTGCTTGTCTTCTAAAACAGTTCTGACTGCCTTTTATGCTGCTTTTTTCCCCCTATATCTTTTATTAATTGTTGTATGTAAGGAAAAATTATAATTCATTCTTATTAGATGTTCATTTGACTGGGCAGGATGCTATTTAAAACAATATTTGGGAAAGGCCTATTCAAGCAGCACTAATTTAATTTTTAAATATTTTTTAACATACTTAAAAACTGTTAGACCTTAATCTAACTATAAAGGAAATTGTTAGTTCAAGTAAATCATTAAAACTTAAACAGGGGAGGTTTAGATTGGCTATAAGGAAGAAATTCTTTCCTGTTAGGGTGGTGAGGCACTGGAATGGGTTGGCCAGGTAGGTTGTGAATGCTCCACCCCTGGCAGTGTTCAAGACCAGGTTGGATGAAGCCTTGAGTGGCATGGTTTAGTGTGAGGTGTCTCTGGCTATGGCAGAGGGGTTGGAACTAGATGATCTTAAGGTTCTTTCCAACTCTAACTATTCTATAACTCTATGATTAAATAAAATCTGAAGTGCAACAGAAGTATTTTACTGCATCTTCATCTCTGAGGCCAACAGGTGGATCTGGATCTAAGCAAATAATGTTCTGTGCATCCTCAGACCCTCAGAAAGTGCCACCTTGACAATAACCCTGTTGCTCTGCAAACAATCATGGGCTATAGGTTAAAAAAAGACATTTAGAAACTACTATATGCATTACTATATGCATTTAGAAACTACTGGATAAGCATTGCAAGGAACATGTCTGCATTAATGCTAGGATGCCAAAAAAAAAACCCTTAAGATTTAAAGTACAATATTTAATTAAGGTGAAAACTATCTGTTATATTTCAGGCAGGAAAAAAAAATAACATAACTACCAGTAGGAGTTAATCAAGCATTATTAGAATTTCATGACAATGCTGCCAAATAAAACACCAAAAATGTTTCTCTGTTCTAACTTCTGATCCTTGCTTTTACAATATGATATTGAAACAAACTTCTCAGAAAAATCCCAAAGCAAACAACAACAGACAAAATCTCCCAACTTTATTCATATGCATTTTATTATGCCTATGCACTGAGCCATATAATATGACAAGCAAATATCTACAATTATATACTGGTAATTCTGCAATTGTCAAAGAATGTCTTCTTAAGAAAAATGCAGAGTAATGAATGTTTCAGTGTAAATAGCTATGGTGAATTCCCAACTATTAGTGAATATAGTAATTAGTGAATATAATCTATAATAGACAGAAAAGCATGTGTGCAAATTTCAGTAAACTTACTTAGTCAAATGAATCTCACCTCCTTTTAGATCATTCTAGTGTGTTAATCTAGTGTTTAATTATAAACTAATATTTATAATTAAAATAGTCAATTACTTCAGCTACCATAGATAAGAATAAAATTACGTTACATATTAATGCTTCGTTTAATGCTGCTACTTTTTCAGTTGGATTAATTTTCTTAAATTACAGTCCTATTTGGATTACTACTGAAGGGAAATACCCTTTTTACAAATCTGATGTTAGCCTGCATCTCTGTTGTAGAAGCTAACAAAAAAGTAAGTATGTATGTGTAGTTTGGGAAGATATAGTTGGACTGACACATTCAGAATTAACCACCTTTCAGGCTGCTAACTTAGCTTAATTCACTTTTATTATGCATTAGGTCTAAGTTGTTTTTCTAAGTATTCCAGCTGTTTAATGAGGACCAAAAAGGCGAGGAAAACAGATTTGAGGTATCTAAAATGAGTGAATAAACATGCCTCTTAGACGATCTAGTCAATCTGCTTGACTTTAAAAGCTGTCTACACAGCTACCTTGAAACAGACAACTACCTTCTAAATAGCTTAGTTCAGTGGAGATATTTCCCAGTCACTGTATCAGAGTTTTCAGCTGTTTTCAGCAAGTTTTCTATATGGATGAACACATTTTTTGTTAAAATAGTCCAGCTGGTAAAGTGATTTGCAATAAAAACTAGTGCTTCCAGATACAGTAGATCTCTTTAATATATTTATGATATTTGGCACATGTGCTGCTCTTAAAATCTTAAGTTCATTTACCTCCCACTGAATTAACTGAAAGCCAACAATTCTCAGGATCGCTAGTCAGGATCAGTAACTGTAGGACTTCATATTCGTTCTTGCATAAGCAGACTTTATCATGTGCAAAATGAATTTTCTTTAATTTTAACTGCATAGCAATCTGACTGATACCAAGATGTTTTAGAAATCAAAAGCAGCAAAGGCTCTGTGGGCAAACAACAAATGTTTCAGTTTTTCCTTGCAATACTTCTATTGTACGCTCCAAGCAATTATATATAATTTAACACATAGTACATTCTGAAAGGAAACTCAATAGCTTGCCTATCTTCTAAACCTTTAACATCTGATGAAAAATATCCATGACAGTGGCAATAATCCTGTATTTGGTTAACCATATATTTAGAGATGAGACCACAGAAAGGTTCATATTATAGCTTTCCTCTAGAGTGATTTATCTAGTTAGGGATATGCAATTGCTAGTTGTCCCCTCACTGCACACATACACACTCACACTGTAACCTTACCCAAGCAGGCAGAATAGCTTACACACAATTCCTGCCTTCACACCATAACAGCAAAGGGAGCCCAATTTCATGACTTCTACAACTGACAACCATGGGACTCTTGTGGTTTCCTTTCTTTAAGAATGTTAATGTCAATGACTAAATTGCACCGAATTTTAGCAGCAATATTAAAGAGAGGACAAAAATAAGAAAAAAAAAAAAAGGCGCCCCGCTGCACTCAGGGGTAGTTCTCCAAAGATTTCCTCTCTCCCACATGTAGTTTCTCACTTTCAAAAATTGTGAAGAGAGTGTTACTGATGAATGTTGTGCTAAAAGCTTGTCTTCCATATGTTTATACTAGATACACTTTAGCCAGCAGAAACAGGGAGGTTATTCTTCCCCTGTACTTGGCGCTGGTGAGGCCACACCTTGAGTACTGTGTCCAGTTCTGGGCCCTTCAGTTAAAGAAGGACGTGGAAATGATCAAGTTTGTCCGAAGGAGGGCAACGCGGCTGGTGAAGGGCTTGGAGCACAAGCCCTGTGAAAAGAGATTGAGAGAACTGGAGTTGTTTAGCCTGGAGAAAATGAGACTCAGAGGTGACCTTATCACTCTCTACAACTTCTTGAAAGGAGGTTGTAGACAGGTGGGGGTTGGTCTCTCTCACCAGGCAGCAATGGACAGAACGAGAGGACACAGTCTCAAACTGCACCAAGGAAGGTACAGGTTGGATGTTAGGAAGAACTTTTACACAGAAAGAATATTGGAACAGTCTGCCCAGGGAGGTGGTGGAGTCACCATCCCTGGATGTGTTTAAAAAAAGACTGGATATAGAACTTGATGACATGGTTTAGTTGAGGTGTAGGGCATGGATTGGACTTGATCTTAGAGGTCCCTTCCAACCTGGTAATTCTGTGATTCTGTGATTTCAGATACACCAGAGGCTTTAGAAGTACTGAAGTTGCTGCCTACATCAAGAGATGGATAGAGTATTAAGAGCTGTCTCTTAAGAATAGCCATAAGCAGTTTGAAAGATTATAGGTAAGAATTAGAGACTGAGGCAACAAAGGGCACCTTGTGATTGGTGTGTACTACAGGCTGCTCAATCAAGGGGAGACTACTGTCAAAGCCTTCTTACTTCAGCTATAAGAGGAATCATGCTCACAGGTTCTTACCTTCCTAGGGTACTTCAACCATCCTGCTGGAAAAGTAGCACAACAAGCTGTAGGCAAATCAGGAGATTCCTGAAGTGCTTCAAGAATAACTTCTTAATCCAGGTAATAGACAACCCTACCAGATAGAATGCAATAACAGACCTGATGGTCACCAATGTGAGCTAATTGTTGACATCAAGGTTGAAGGCAGCCTGGACTGCAGTGATCATGAAGTAGTGGAGTTCACGGTCCTGAGAGTGAGGCAAAAAGTCAAGTCAGAACCCAGGATTTTAGGAAAACACGCTTCCAGCTGTTCAAGGAGTTAGTCAACAGGATGCTCTGGGAAAGTACTCACAGGAAAAATGGAACAGAGCAGAGCTGGCAGATCCTTAAGGAAGCTTTCCATGGAGTGCAAGAGCGCTTGATCCCCAGTTGTAAGAAATCAGGAAAGGAAGGGAAGGGACTGGTATGGCTGAGTTGAGTCCTGCTGGTCAAACTAAATGGCAAGAAAGAGATGCACAGGCAGTGGAAGCACTGTATCAGGATACAGGACAGATGTCCTGGGAAGAGTATAGGGACACTGCCTGGTTGAACAGAGATGGAGTCAGGAAGGCCAAGGCACAGCTGGAGTTGAATTTGGCAATGGATGTAAAGAATAACAATGGCTTCTACAGATATGTCACCCAAACATAGAAGGTCAAAGAAAGTGTACCACCTCTGAAGAGCAACACTGGCAAACTAGTAACTCAGACAAGAAGCCTGAGTTATTCAACAACTCTTTCCACTGCAGTCTTCACAGGCAACCTCTTTCCCACACATCTCTAGTGGATGGACTGCAAGACAGGGACTGGGGGAGCAAAGCCCCTCCCACTATAAGAGACGATCAGGTTCGTGATCACCTCGAGGAAGGTGAAAATCTGTAACTATCGGACCTGATGACATGTCCCCCAGAGTCCTGAGGGAACTGGCTGATGTAGTTGCTAAACCAGTCCATCATATTTGAAAAGTCGTGGCAGTCAGGTGAAATCTCTGGTGACTGTGAAAAGGAAAACACTGCTCCCATTTTTAGAAAGGGTAGAAAGGAGGAGCCTAGGAACTACCAAACTGTCAGTGTCACCTCTGTGCCTGGGAAGATCATGGAACAGATCCTCATAGGAGCTATTCTAAGTCCACAATAAGTCCCAGTGGATATATTTAAAATGTGTTAGGATATTGACTCTGAAGGACAGGTGAATATGGCTGACATGTCTGAATCTTTCATTCTCCTTTATTCTTTGACTATGAGACATGTAAATTCTTGGCAAAGTCTAAACTTGAATTAAAGTCTGTTTTTCCTTTCTACTGCTATTTCAACAGCTTCTTATTCAATGCCTTTGTCCTAAAGCCCAATGCTTTCTTGTTAACTGGGGCTTTTATTTGTAATAGTTAAATGTCACATATATGATTGCACCTTTAAGTTATTATAGACTTCTTTCCCATGATTCACTTGGGTTCTTGAAAATTAGAAAGCTGATGAATTATACCAAGAACTGAACTGCATTATCTCAAGCTAAGGAAAGAATGTACTATTATCATATATCATTCTATGAATATGCTTTACAGATGATTAATATGTGCAGCTAAAAAGATGTTTGAGTTCACTGTTTAAAAAAGAAAAAAACAACAAAAAAACAAATCTTGCTTATACTTCTGTAGAGAAAAAAGGTACTGTTTAATTCTTAAGGGAGTTATCACTAGCAGAACAAAGGGATGTGAAACTTATAACTAGCAAAATAAATGAGAGAATTTATATTAATTTCAGTAGGAGTAGGTCTGGACATAAGTTTTCTAAACTAGTAAATACAAGATAAGGGGTCCTCAAAGAGCACTGAAGTTGAGTATCCAACTGTTTCCATCTATTTTCTTTGCTTGGATTCATGAGTAAATCATCCTCTTTTGAAACAGAAAGCAAAACCAAAGTACAAAGTTTTCTAAAACTAGTCAAGAAACTCATATGAAAAGTAACATGAAAATAGCCACACTTTGAATTGGAACCAGGTTTCTGCGCACATCAGTGAAAAGATAATAACTTATTTGAGAATTACAGCTGTATTTATTTCTTCTTACAGATTTTGCACAAATGAGTCTTTGCATTTAAAACAGTTTTTGACAATGTGCTATCTGCATTATAACACTACATAGATCATTAACATTCATTTTCAGCCACAAAAACAAGTCATACTGCTGAATATATCAAAACCTGTAAGGCCTATTAATTAGTTAATACTGGCAGTTATGTGCTATCTTACTGTCATTCATCAAAAAGCTTTATTTTGATTTAAAATTATATAACTAAAGGACTTTTTTCCTCTGTCATTCTTCATTTACAATCTCATGCAGGAACAAATCCACACAGACACAAACCCACACATAATGTGGCCTTAGTAAGAGAAAGCAAATGCATCTGAAACAAACAATCTCTGCTAATAAAATAATATTTTAGTAATTTCAGACAACACAGATAATTTGCTAATCCAACAATTCAAGATGATGCACATCCTAGACTCAAGTGACTGTAGCTGGTAAAATTGTAAATCCTAAATTTATTTTGAAATAACCTGTACACGAGTTCTTATTATCCGTATATAAATCTCAATAATATAGTCTGACTGAATGCCGAGTGCTATTAAATCAGGCATTTCTTTCTGAGTCCATTAGAAAAGTTTCCATCTATTTTATTTACTTGGCTTCATTAGTAATTCATTCTCTTACCTTTTGAAACAGAAAGCAAAATCAAAGTACAAAATATTCTAAACTTAGTCAAGTAACTCAGGAGTGGTACTGAAAGAAAACCCAAATAGATGGTACAGTCAGTCCTTCAGTTTTATCATAAAGTTGTGAGGATAAAACCATGCAAACATAAGAAACCAACATTTACAAGTGCTGCAGTATGTGCTTCTATGTAAGAACTCAAAACTCATTCTAAAGTGACAAATGTCTTTCACTTGGACAGGAATAATCTTGTTTAACTAGCATGACAGAAGCTGCTACCACAAAACAGTCACATACAAGAGTGGTGCAAGTCTCTGCAGGCTGTGTGCCACACAGAGTCTCAGATACCCTAGCACACCTCAAAGGCAATAGATGGCTGCATGAAAATCCAACTCTTACAGGCAGTACACTGAGGCAGGGATTCACTTTACTACTCAATGTGACCACTTCATAAGGAGAGGAATTGTCCTTTAAATGCAATGATTTTATTTAGCAGCTCTCCATTTATGATAATGAAATTCTGAATACATGGCAGAGCTGTAGTTACTCATGTAGACACCTGAAGACAGGTATATAATTCTTCAGTGATATCCCTGCCTCAGACATCCAGTGTCTCAGTAGCATACTTAGAATCCCCAAAATAAGTACCATTACCAGTCAATGAATCTTAAATGCAGTAAAGATTCATTAAATGCTTGCAATTAGGTGTCAAAAGAGAAGTGAAACTATATAAATTGTAATCTCTATTACTACCAAGTACAAAAGCCTGAAATGAACAGAAAATAAAAACCTCTAAAAATTAATGATTTCCAGACTGTGGGAGAAAAATCTACTGAAAATTATCAATTTAATAATTTGTGAATTGTGAAGAAGCTATGGAGAATGACTCCCTTGAGAGATAAAAAAAGAAGTGTTATTTTCTTCTATTTATCTTCAGAAGTCTTACAAAATGTGTTTAGCGTTTAAAAGGTCAAAAGTAGATTGTATATTGCCTTTTTGATCTCCATGAAAGAGAAGACAGTAGTTGTAATTGCCATTTCAAGTCTAAAGAACAATTTTATTCCGAAATACCTTATCAGAAGTTCATTATAGAAGCTTGATTTCAGAAGTCTTCTTGCTGAAATATATCATTAACATTTCTCAAAATAACTGTCTTCAAAAGAAGGAAAAATTCTTTATTCTAATTAGTAGAAGTACATAAACTATGCACAAGCTTCATTTGATTCAAATCTAAATGGTAGATTCCTAGCTAACCTTCTTCAGGTTTTTGACACAAAACTTAACAAATCATTTGGTGAGAACATACCAGCACCTAAACCAAGCATCTCTATATTCAGATAGAACTTTAAGAACTCTCCCTCTGTAGAGCTAAGACAAAGAAAATGTTGCAGAATGTTTTCTTTGTGCCCATCCAGTAGGTGAAATACCCCAGCACAAAAAGCTGGGGTATTTCAAATTTAATTGTTCAAAAATGTTCTTGTACAGCAGGAAAAAAGAAAATCTGTCCTAATTTACTTGTCCTCGATGATTTGTGTAATAGTTCAGAAATTACCAGACTAATATTTGAGGTTTCATCTCATAAAATATTTGTTTTCTCTCAGGTATCAGTTGTATTTTACAGAATACAGGAAATTAACTAAATAATGCCTTGTGAATATTTATTTTACCACATTGTGTATAATCTCTAATTTCCCTATGACCTGTTAACTATCACCATGTAAGAAGTGAAAACACACTTGTTATAACAAGCATTGCCTGTGGGTTGTAACAAGCATTGCCTGTGGGCTGCGGAGTATCCCACTTTCTGAATAAGTTTTGTCACTGTGTATAATTTTTGATATTTGACTGGGAGTTGTCATAAAAAAAGATCAAATGTGCGATATTGAACAGTAACATTATACTGGCTTCTTTTCAAAGATGAATATCTTGAATTCTGTTTAAAATGAGATGATATTCCACGGCAATATATAACAGCCATCCTACTGGACAGGTTGAGGAAAACAAAGGCATTCATCATAAAGTGATCTGGTTGCTTAAACAGAAAAAGGAAAAGTAGCACTGATACATGGATTTATGTCCATTGGTCCAGAAGTAGCAGTGGTTTTGCTTAAGTCACAGACTTTGAATCTGAGTTATTCCTAAAATTAAATGATGAAGTAGAATCATGATTGAATGCTCTCCAAGCCTTAAGTAATTCAATGTCCCAAAATATCTGCATTTTTCTCAGTATATATATATATATATATTGTTTGTTTGTTTAAGGAGGGAGAAGGATAGAAAAGGAGAGAAGACAGTATTTTTTAAAAGGTTAATCTCTGTCTTTCTATTTGAAACCACTTTAGTTAACTGAAATTATGAACATAAAAAGGGGCACACTGAGACTATATTCTACTGCAATTCTACAGAGAAAAAAATGTAGTGAAGAGGAGCAGAAGCACTGTCATGATACACCATAGCATGAATTCAGAATTGATTTTCCTTATTTGCTGGACAAGAGCTCATTTTTATACAAAGCTCTGTTCATGTCCCACAGCTATTTAGGGTCTGTAGGAGGAAATGTTGACAGTCTCTTTCTTAAGCCTTCTTGTAGTTAATACCACAGCCACTGCCAACTTGGCATTGATAGGCTTCTATGGGACTCTGTGTAGGATTTGTAAAGCCCAACAAACTGAGAAAAATACTTGTCTCACAGAAACTTAAGGATTTTATCTTAGGAGACAAATATTATGAGAAGTATGTTGCTTTAATGATAAAAAATTTCTGCCACTGATATGGGCCACAAATCTATGGACTTAGAGTGATCAATAGGTATAGTTTAGAAAAAAAAACAAAGATGTTAATGTTTCCAAAGCAAAGATATATCTTTGTTTTGGAAAAAATAATTTTATATCTTTTATATATCTTTTAATATCTGCAGTGAAAATACATGATGATTTGTAGTGACTCTCCATGAAGAAGTAACAAGCACCATTTTAAGATTGCTAAACTATTTATTGTTTTAATTAAATATGCAATTAACACTGAAGTACAGTTTATAGAGATTTAATTTTTCCTTTTTGCAGAAATAGAAGTCAAATTTGTCCTTGCAATAAAAAGAAAATACATTTCATTTTAAGTGTTTTAAACATTAATCAATAGTAGAAATACAACTTAAAAATATTGTCACAAACAGCTAGTGTGCTGCATGTATTGTTGAGCTCCAGAATGGTTAAGTGTTTTGCATTTTGAATAGGCATAGTCCATGTAGAGGCAAAAAACAGGAAGAAGGTACTGATTTTTTTTCTGCAGAACTTTATTATGTACTTCTGGATTCCCTTTTGTCGCATGAGAGATGCTCATGAGAGATCTGTTCACACTGTACTTAACACATTTTCTGATGCTATAGAAGAACACAGAAATGGCTGCACTGTGTCAAATCAGAAGCCCACCAAGCCCAGTTTCCTTCCCACAATGGCCAACAGCAGATGCCTAAATAAAAAAAAGGCACAACAGCATGGTATGTGCCAGCACTCTTCCAGACTCCAGCTCTGCTCTTCTTCAAGAACACTTCTGGTTCAGGTTTCATGAGAAAAGAAGGAATGTCTAAGCTAAGTGTATGAAGCCATTCACTCTCAGGGAGTAATTGCTGGCCTCTAACAGCAAGATGGAACTGGACACCAACAGGTGATAAGAACAACACTGTTTATCATAAAGGGGAAAGAAAGCAGTTGGGATAAAAACTGTTTCTTGACTTTGCAGAGTGTCATGTCCACAGGGAAAACTGTGGAGGAGGAACCGCAGCACCCAAAGAAGGAGAACACTGATGCTGGTGGCAAAGACAACTGTGAAGACCGTTGTGGTTTTCCAGGCACTGTGTGTTTATTCAGGTGAACTTTTAATACAGTACTCTCACTGATATAGTTTAGAAGGGATTTAAATTACATCACTGATAACTGTGGCATATGGTTAAGCCATTGGTCCTCCTCCTGGAATAAGTAACTACTAGGATGCAAACCTAATCCTACACTGTATTATCAGCTACAAAATCATTTAAAGTACTGGTCTATTGCTATTCAGAGAATAAAGCAATTTTCTGAAATGCTTACAACTTCACAAAAAAATCCTAGCTTTTTTGCCTTTTTTTAATTTTTTTTTTTTTTTTTTT